>JAFIRS010001910.1:0-275909 GCA_018342105.1 Gonioctena quinquepunctata | reverse complement strand
AACAACCATCATAGGATTCAAGCATTAGAGCGGCATTTCACGAAGTTACATATTGACGGAAACACCCGAACGATCGTGCAAGCGTTGAACCCCTGTAACGTATATATATATATATATATATATATATATATATATATATATAAATAGTAAAATTACTCCATAATTGGTTTTTGGTTTGTATTAATTAGAAATTTGTGTATTCACCGAGATGTTTTTATTTTTTTATATAATTAATTTTGTTGTTTTTTTTTCAATGAAATTCTAGACAGAAATATTATATTTTATCCATAGTTTAAAATTGTATTTTTGTTATATAATCAAATTTTTTTAAATTTATTATTTTATATTTTTCTTCAAATATATTTGTCATTATTACATTTTTATCCAATGAGCCTGAAAGGCCCCGACCCTGATCGATGTGAATTTGTTCAATCCAGACATTCTTCTGATTAGTACCACCTCTCACATATGTTTTTCTGAGAAAATACATAGATAAAATAGGTTCAGTCGCAAGTTATAGTTATTAATTGATGCTTATTTTATCAAAAATTGTATAGGCAGGTAAAATAAATAGAAATTTTTTTTGACAAATAAAAGTTGAAATAGAAATTTGAATTATTGTCTGGCTCACACTGTATAATTTAAACAATTTTACGGGAATTCCTAAATGTTTACAACTGTCCCAAATTTATAAAATAACATTCTGATTACTTACATTCATGATTGGATGATAACTGGCTAAAGCTTAGTATGCTATTTCTGTCAAAATAAACACAAAATTGTTTAGTTTGTCTCAAGATTCGTTTAACTTCAGTGCCTTTCCATGTTTTATCAATTACTTTTTTGAGTTGAAAGATATTTTTGCTGTGTTTCAAGGTAGGAATACATATTTGTATTTCTCTTGTGGATAATCAAATTGTGAATAAATATAAATTTATTGTTTCCTATACCATATATTGCTATTTACAAATTTTAGTTAGAGATTTGGCATATTATACCTTGTAAACTAAATTATGATTTTTTTTAACCTGGTCCGTAAACTAATCAATACCGGAAAAAATAATTCAGAAAGTCACCAGAATTACTCACCTGTAGAAAAAAAAGTAACGTAATTGTAACAACTGGGAGTTTCTGTGTTAGAAGATGATATACTATCTAAATTAAAATTTACTGTAGGAAGTATTTGCCAAAAAAAAAAACAAATATTGTAATTAATTAATGTAAGTAATTAATTCTAATCACGTCGTTCCACTCCTCAGGCCACGAAATGAAAATGTGAAAAGAAGGAAAGCAAGACTTTGCTTCGATTGAAAAAGAACTTCCAAAAAGAGTTACTAAATGAAAAATGGACCACAAATGATTTTATCTGCAAATCATTTGTGGCCATAATAGTTGATGCGAAATCTTTGAGCAGTATTATTCAATATGTAATCAAGTAAAGAGCATTACCACTCTAATGTCAAGGTGAAAAAAGATAGTTGGTTATCTTATTCGTCCGAGATTAGTATCTCAGAAACATTTGCAGAAATCAAGCAGTCTCTTATTGACCATATAATAAGGCAATTATGTGAAGCACAAAACGAAATTCTAGAATCTGTTTGGTTATGAGAAAGAGGAAAGTTAACCATCATTATTAAGTGAGAGTATGACGGAGCTAATTGAAAGAGGAACCCGCAAAAGTTTTTAGAGAAAGATGGAACTGATGAAAATTTGTTGAGCTTTTCTTTGGTCACCTTAAAACTGTTTCTTGACAATCAAAATAAAAATGTATTATCTGGAAACTGCCAAAATCCTTCACTTCTTACATTACCAAATTTGTTTTCTCATCATTCTGGCTAGCTTCACTGAATATTCCTTTCTACTCGCCTCTCATTATGTTTAACCATCTTTGGTCTTACAAAGTCACAAATTTTGATTATTTGATGTAAATGTTTCAATTATATTTCTTTATATATTAATATGATAAATGTTTATTCCTTATGTTTGATGAATAATATTGTGAAATTAATCGAAAACATGTTCACATTGCAATGTTCAATTACAAAATTGTCTTAAAAGCAAATTACTTCAGATTCATTTCTATAATTAATTCCAGCAGGATTATAAAAATTATACACTGTGCGACCATTAAACTAATGGTATAGGAAACTTCATCATAAAAAGTCGAGTCACAAATGATATACGTTTATGATGTTTGAAAAAAAAAGTTCAATTTCAATGTTATGGCATCGTACTGCCGACATGTACAAATACGTCTGTCACATTAGCCATGAATCCAATGATGTCACACTTGGAAAAATACATAACAACTCATTTATTATTATTATTAAAGAAAAATCTCACCTTGTATGCTGTTAATAATTCATTGTTTTCTATACCACAATTAATGCCTGAAATTCTTTTTAAATGCTGGAGAGGTCCCCTGTCTCCATGTCTCAACAAAATTAGTAATCCCTTGAAAAGCCACTTCTTATCTTTGAGCTTCCCTGAAAAATGTTTATTGGGGTTATTAGATTATGGGGAATAAAAAAAAACTGATAAAATTTGGTGCTTTTTAAAATTCAGAAGAAATCATTAGGAATATTTTATGACGCTTCATTTATTAATTGTCAAGTGCACTACTGGTCATAATATATTTTATGTAATGGTCCTAGGTTTCAGATAGTCTAAATATTTTTTATTTTTTTTTATTGTTTAGAACAACTAGATTTCATAGAAATGCATAAGATTCTCAATCTTATAGACTTTAATTTCATTTATTCTAATATATCAGACAGAAAAACCACAGCTCTAGTTAATTTCAATTATAGTAATTTAATAATATAACAAATTATTTAGGTAGGTTGTTGGATTTAGTTATTAGCTAGAACAAATATATTATTGAATGCACCAATGTATGTAATGTTCCCCAACTTTAATAGAATATCAAACTTTTGTGATATTAATTTTGCATCTCTTGCTGAAATATTAAATATGTTATCTTTTTTATACTCATAATATTGATTTGTTTTCTTAATTCGTATTGTCCTTTGTCCTGTAAATGGTTTGAACTGTTGGGCAAGAAAGCAATTATTATTATTATTATCATGTAATAATCCATTCAGATTTCGAATATCAAGAGAAATACTGATCAACAATTTCTTCGGTATTTCTCTTGATATTCGAAATCTGAATTTTTTGTTTATTCATTTACATCCTACTGACTGGTAAAACACTGTCTCATCATTTGAATTATTTTTGATGAGATATAGAATATGTTTTTATTTTATTTTTTAAATGTTGCTGCACAATCTCTGAATACTTTAGCATGTTGAAATCCTGAATGTAAAATTACTTCCAACATTCACTACAAAAGGTGTGGTTTCATCAACTGTTGATGTGGTGGTCTGATACAAAAATAAATTTCATTATTCGATGTGAAACAATATAATTTTATAATTGTGGTGTCATTTTTCTTTACAAGAAATCTTAATGCAGATATGAATCTGGGATTTTTAGTAAATAAACTGAGCGAAGTATCACCTAGGCAAGTGCAAGAAATGATGACGATTCAAGAAATAGGAGCTTCAGTTCATAGTACTGTTACCAATCTGGAGTTCGTGGCTATTAAAAGTTCCAAATAATTCTCCATTTATTTACAACTTCATAAAACAATAATAAGCTCTGATAATTAAATGCGTCAATTTAAATTAACCGCTAAAATATACTGCGCACTCCACTGGGCTCTGGATGGTTAACTTGCATCTAATCTGACTAACTCTGCTAGCAAAGCGCTGACTTTCATATGACATTAGACAAGTAATGGAATCCACTAGAGCATTCTTTCGGCACCTTTTGGAACCTTTCTGTTACTTCAACCAGTGTTTTTGTAGTTCCATAGTAGTGTATTTGTAACAGTACCATGGAAGTGAGGCAGTACCTGGACTAGAAATTTAATGGCAGATGGATTTAGAGGTATTTTGGACATCATTGGCGTACTAGGTCAGCAGATTTAACGTCCTTGAATTCTCACCCCCCGGCTTCCTGAAGGGAAAGGTTTATTCTCATAGACATTAGAACAAAATATCGCTGCAGATCTTGAGAAAAGTATTGGATACATATTCGAAAGAACAATAAAGTGTATTGAAAGGAAAAGGAGACAGACATAACATTAATTGAATATTAATTTGTTGTATTAGGTTTGATGCTAGATTTAGCAGATTTCTATAAATGTTATAATTCGCGAATTGTTGTGTTAGTGCAAATAAATAAATAGGATGATTCGTTATGAAATTGGAAAACTGGTTGGCTCTTTTTTTTTATACTTTACTCTGAGGAATGTTTTTTTCAAACTTTAACTTTACATTATTTTTTACAAACCTTCAAATAAGTAATTGGCATACAGAACATCATTTGAATATTTGAATCCTTAGTCGATTTGGGCGTGATTTTACAATCAGGATTTTATTAACAATAAAGCATGTATCCCCTATTATCAGAGTTTTCCTTCTTGATTGAATCATGTGAATAATAAAATGAAAAATAATAATGTCATCTACTGCATGTACGTATTTCAATCGAAATGATACCAACTTCAATTTAATCTCATGTTAGTAAAATTGTTGGTGCAAAATAGTTTTTATACAGTGCAAGTGTTCTTCAATTGCTACTAATATGTATGTTTATTATATTTTTACTAATTTTTGACGTTCCCCATACAATGTAATTATTGTCCTTAACACGTTGAAAGACACAGGGAAGACTACCAATCATTCAAAATGGACAGAACGTATATCGGTGTTCTAAAAGTTACGTAGTCATCTGCAAAAAAATATACTAAAAATTTGAAATAAAATAAAAAACCATGGAAAATTCCTTTTATTGGCAAAATTTGTAACTCTTAAAAAATAAAATATCGTAAGTATCTTGAGAAAAATTCGTAACTCAAAAACTAAAATATTATTCTAAGTATCTTTGTCATAACATTCTCGTAACTCAAAAAATAACATCGCGTGACACATCAAATACAACTAAATGAGTTTTTTATGGCAAATCTACTGTTGAAACAATGATGGAACAAATGATGATAGAGATATCAGAAAGACACAAAAAAAGACCTCTAATATTGTAATGTTGAACATCAACGAGTCCAAGCAAAATACCCATTCAAGTAGAATTACGGAAGAAAAAATTATGTGAAGGAAGTGCTGAAAGATGTGCTGGATGTTGATACATAAAAAAATAAAGGTTTTCAGAATTGGTAAATTTCTTGGAAACAACAAAAATAGGCCTCTGAAAATTTCTTTCATAACTCTGGTGTATAATCGGAATGTGTCTGTTTTTTATCAATATCTCTATGGTTATATGTTATATATTTTTTATGTCTACATTTACTTTATATTCTAGACGTTTTCTTTGATATTGTACCACTGTACTTTTCAACAAATGAAATAAATTATATTATTATTATTATAAATGTAACACTACATGACACGAAATGGACCATTGGGGGAGTACTATTCACAAAATGCAACTCGTGTCCCATTCATGGAGAAGATGGAAGAAATATGTGGGGATTATCTCGTAACAGGTGGCAAGTCAGTACTAGTTGGTGATATCAATATAAATTATTTGGAGGACAATTGTTATAGTAAAAAAAATAAAAATTCACCTCAAACATTTGGCTTGGATCAATTGCTAACTGAATGTACGAGACATTGTAAAACTAGCTTCTCATTGATTGATTATGTCATCATGAAGTAAAATAACCAGCACTGACCACTCGGTAATAACTATAAACATGCAAGGTAAGATGGTAAAACAAGAGAACTCTTCATTTTATACAGGTAAATTGAATGATGAAGTACTCCACAATATTAATATGAGGCTGATTTGTTGTGAGTGGATATCGAACTCAGTTGATGTACATGTTAATATTTGATGATATTAATTAATAACAAATGTTTTTCCGTTTCAGATGAAATTGCCCCCTTATAAGAATAAATCAGACAAATAATAAAATTCCTTGGTATAATCAATAAGTAAATGAAAGGGATGAAGCTTAAAAAAAGTTCAAAACGTCAGTAATGAACATAGATAATTCAAAGTGGAAAGGAATAGTGTAGTAAATTTAATCAAACAAAAAAATTGCAATACTACGATGCTAAAATTGATGAAAATAAACATGATTCTAAGGAAATGTGGAAAAACACTGAAAATATTAATAAAAGGAGAAAAACCTGCAATAGACGTCAGAAGTATAAATCTATCAAGTGATCACGCTAATTTTTTAGCTCGAAGTGACCGTGAAGATGCAAATAAACTAAATAGGCATTTTATAAAAAGCATAATTGAAATATCAAAATCTATAAATACCTTACTGATTGATCATGTGACAATCGTGGAACAATTCAGATGATATTTTCAACTTTACTTTACTATAAAGGATCTGAAACCTGTTATATTTTCATTAAAAAATAAAGGTTTTCCTACAGAGGTATAGCACTAGATTTCTAAAACAAACTTTTCTTACTATAGGTTTTTACAATCCTAGACTTAATAAATACTTCTCTAGAGTCTGTCATCTTTCCTAAAAATTGAAATTAAAATTCACCTGTTCCAAAAATAAGTAATCCCACTGAAGCTGTCATTTGCGACCCCTAAATACTTCAATGAAAAAGCTCTTGATATAATAATACATAATCAACTTTCAACATATTTCAATAACAATAATCTTTTTTTGGAAAATCAATCTGGATTCCGTCAACAACACTCATGTGAAACATCGCTACAATTCACTATATCATCTAACAATTCACTATGACAAAAACCATATTGTGGCAATTTTTTTGGATTTAAAGAGAGCCTTTGAAACAATAGATTCAAATATTTTAATAAAAAAATTACAATACTATGGAGTGGGAGGAAAGATACTAAAATGGATTGAAAATTATTTGGAAAACAAACTACTATAAACCAAAATTGGTGAATACAAATCAAATGAAATACAAAATGATTTAGGTGTACCCCAAGGTAGCGTACTAGGTCCATTACTATTTATTATATACATAAACAATATTAAGTATGTTAATGGTTTTGATTTCATAAATATATATGCAGATGATACTCTGATTGCCTACTATGGTACTGAACTAGATACAACCCTAAATCACATAAATGAGGCACTGAAAAATAATGAAATATTTTTGAAAACTAATAAATTAAAATTGAATGGCAGTAAAAGTAAAGCAATGGTTCTGGGAACCAAACAAAAACTTGCACATGTAAAGTTTGAGCTACTCTAAATTGAAATTGAAAATCAATTGGTTGAATTTGTGAAAAACCTCAATACTTGGGTTTCATTTTTGACGACTGTCTGGAATTTAATGCTCACAGTGATTATGTTAATAAAAAAAAATAAAAAATAAACTATTTTTCTTTTCAAGATTAGCTCCACAATTGACTCTATTTGGAAGAACAACAGTATACACCACTATAGTTCAGCCTCATTTTGATTACTGCTCTTCATTACTTTATCTTCTCAACAACCAACCCAAAGATAACCTGCAGAAACTACAAAACCAAGGCATGAGAATAATATTAAGATGCAACGTTACACCCCTATTAACTTAATGTTGAAAACATTGAATTGGTTTTCGGTGAGAAATACATTTTTCTTCAACACTATGGTTTTCATTTTCAAATTGTAAAAAAAATATGCTTTCATCTTATTTCAAGATTTTCATCACCTATAATAACGAAATCCATCAATACAATACAAGAAATTCCAACACATTCCGTATAAATAGGACCCGTCCTCAATGGGAAGTTTATTTTTAAAGGTCTTAGTGATTTCAATAACTTACCTTATGAAGTATTAATGTTGGAGACATTATTACATTACATTATTTCATTGTTGCATTTATAGTCTGTTTTAACATGTTTAACTACATGAGATTAATTTATTGTGATTTTATTCTTATTCTTAATTTTATCTTATATCTCATATTTTTATTTTATATTTGTTTATTTTTATTTGTAGTTTATTTATACTATTTTATAAGAAACTATATGTTTGTATATTAGAGAACATTCCTATTTAAATAAACTACTCCTACTACATATAGTACCTACTTATTGCTGTCTTAGAAATGCACAAAACTGTCAAATTGATGTTGGGCTAGGTTTCTACACTCAGTAATTCTTTTGCAAACAAAATATTAAGTGGGAAAAGGTATTCCTCTAATTCTAGAGATTTTTAAATTCTATCCATTTAAAAAAACTGACGAAAAGATGTAGAATAGGTATAATAAGTTTGTCCTTTTTTTCAAGCTCCCACTCATGTCCGCCAAATATTATATTTTCTTATTGATCATAATTCAGATTTATTTTTGTATGTGAAGTTAGCAGTCATTTATTAGCGGCCGCTTTTATCGGGAGGCCAAATGACCAGTGGCGTCGGGTATTAAAATTGAATTCTAAATTTCTTCAAATTGTCAACCAAATCGAGAGTAATGAATGGCTGTGGATTTGAAATGACAATGAAATTTAAATTTAAAAGAAAATGGTCGAACACTGAAAAAGGATAACTTAAAAATGATATTCCAAGAGATATTTGATATGCATTTAGATGAAAAATCAAAACCCACCCTCAAAAATGTTCACCCAAGTTTATTTTCAGTATGCGTGCGGCTATATAATGATATACCAAGAGATGATTGGCTTGCAGGCTGTCGAAGGGGTAGTTTATACTTGTTGATAGTTGGAAAAAAAATTAAAACCCACCTACAAAAATGTTTAGCCAAGTTAATTTTTGGTATACAGTATCGGAAACAATTTATCTGGGATATAGACAGAAATCAACACGAGCAACAAGGAACGCAATGATCTGATAATACCACATAAACAAGAGAGACGCACTGCTGTGCGCCCCTCCTGTTACCCCACCCAACGCATTAACTGACCACGTGGCAATGCGACACAGCGCACAGCGACTAGACTCATTCTTGCCGAGCCGTGGTTGCGAAAACAAAAGACCGTGACAATTATTACCTTTTGAAACATGCCGCCTATTTACACAACCGCAGAGAAAGTACAGATCGTTAAGTGGTACTTTGGGGGTAATTCTGTACAAGATACTAGAAATCTATTCATAGTGGCTTTTGCAGATAGACCTGTACCTACGGAAGCGACTGTCCTTTCAATTATTAATAAATTTCAGAATTTTAGGTGTGTGGCAGCACATTGCAAAAAATTTTGTCCCACAAATCCACCACCGCATCCTAGACAAATACCCGAGGAACGGGAAATAAGAGAAACACAAGTGTGTGCATTGGCAGAAACGACACCTTGTTCGAGAAGATAGATCGCCGACGACGTGAATTCGAATGAAAGAACTGTAAGGAATATTTTGAAGAGAAACGGTTAGCATTGTTTCAAAGTCAAGACCACACAAGAACTTTTGCCTGGAGACCATTTCAGACGTATGGAGTTTTGTGAAACGATGGTCGAAAAATGCAATAGGGCATTTTGTGTAAATGATGACTTTCTAAAAAAAGGTGTTATTTACCAATTCATCGAAAATACAACCCATCCCTAGTTCGTTATTGGTCTCGGGAAAATAAACATTTGAGTATTGCTGTCAGGACACAGTACCCAAGAAAATTAAATGTGTGGACGGGACTTTTAGGCGATCACGTCATAGGCCCATTTTTTATTGAAAGAAATTTAAATGCAGCAAAATATTTGCAACTTTTGCAATATCAAATTATTCCTGCAGTTCGCGCTCTTCCGATTTACTTTAACGACGTGTGGTTTCAACAAGATGGTTGTCCTGTCCACAATGCAGGCACGGTGGTTACATTTTTGAATCAATTATTTCCCGATTGGTTAATTTGTACGCGAGGTACAATCAACTGGCCACCTCGATCACCAGATGTAGCACCTCTCGATTTTTATTTCTGGGGCATGCTAAAATCGGAGGTATATCTGCATGAGTTCGAACGTGCCACCAATTTAGATGAACTGAGGGCAAAAATTATTCAGTTGTGTGCTCAGGTAACACCAGTTACCCTTGCGGCTACCAGAACAGAATTGTACAATAGATTCGGCTATTGTTTGGCCCAAAATGGTGGTTTGTTCAAACATTTAATAAAATAATTCCGTACACAAAATATTTAATTTGGTTTGTCTTTTCTTGTAATTTTTTTTTTCTCTCCATTTAAGAAATAATTGTGTTTCTGTTAGAAATAAGTTTTTTGTTTTTATTGTCTTACAGAAATATCGTTTGCTTTTGTTTATGTTTAAGAATTTTCTTTTGTTTTCGCGGCCACCACGGCACCAAAGATATTTTGATCTACCTGTCGTCCGACAGATTAAATTACATAATACGTAATACAGATCTATATTTAAAAGTAAGAAACAAAAATTGAAGAAAAAAGATATTTTGATACTAACCTCATTGAGGTACTTAAAAAATAACTTACAAGAGTAACTGTATAACATTAATATCAATACAATTTTAGGATTTGCCTATTTACTAGTGCACCTAAGTGAGTGAACACTTGTATTGTGCATTTGAACAGATTTTGTAGCTACAAATAATTATTTCTGAGCCAATGTTGATGGATGAAACTCCAATAAATTCCAGTGATATAACTACTACTGTATATATACAGTGCTAGTCAAAAGTCCCCTCCCCCCCTCGTATCTTTTGAACGGGTATACTTATAATAATGAAATTTGGAGGGTGGAAATAAACGGATGTAGGCTTCTCAACTGGTCATAACAGGTGACGCAATAGTCATAAATGACGTCACAAGGCCACTGTGACCAATAATTTTAAATGGGACCCTATGGCAAGTGACAGCTCGTTTGAAAGGTATTGAAAATACCTATTCAGTCATACCAATTTTGTTTGGGTTTCGGCTGATTTTGATTGATAAATTGAAGAAATACGAAAATTATAGTTTCGCATTTAATTAATAAAGATTTTAAAGTACGCCTCTGGTTAATTGTCAAAAAGGTTGACGTTTTTGAATTCTCTACTTGTCAAAAGTGTTTATACCTTGAAAATTTACCTAAGCTATTGTTTAACGAGACGTTCAAGTGTTTACATAGGCAAAATGGATGCACTGTAGCCACAAAGTAGCAGCTATCTTAATAATTGGTGAATGTAGAAACAATTTCCATGCAGCGGAACGACTGTTTAATGAGAGGTACCCCGATCGCCCTATATCGAGGGTTTATTTGAGGGAGCTTCTTCGGAAGTTTGAAGCATCAGGTAGTGTTCAAGATGCCAAACGATCTGGTCGACCAACAATTAGTGATGACAAAAAATTTACATAATTGGAGAAATGGTAGTAAACCCTACTTCTTCCACAGCCCAAGTTGCGTCTATCTGTGAAGTCAGTCAAAGGACAGTACATAGGGTGTTGGCTAAAAACAAATTTCTTCCATACAAATTAAAAATGGTGCACCAACTTTCAGATGATGACCCCGACCGAAGACTAGAATTCTGTGAAACTATGTCCAATAAAATGAACCAACAACCAGGCTACATACAGACAATTTGTTTTAGTGACGAAAGTACTTTCTTTCTCAATGGAATGTTAACACTCAAAATGTGAGGTATTGGAGTGACACAAATCCTCACATCTTTCGTGAAAAACATACTCAATTTCCAGAAAGAGTAAATGTTTGGGCAGGTATTTTGGGAAACCACATAGTTGGGCCTCTTTTTCTCAATGCTAACTTAACCGGTGAATTGTATCTGGAGATGTTACAAAATGATATTGAGGCGTTAATTCTTGAAATTCTAGAAGATAATCCAGATGAATTCGACAACTTGGAAATAACGTTTCAACAAGATGGTGCTCCTGCACACTATTACGGTGCAGTAAGACGTTACCTAGATGAAGAATATCGTGGTAGATGCATTGGACGACGAGGTTCGATCGAATGGCCAGCTCGGTCACCGGACCTTACACCATTAGATTTTTTTCTATGGGGGTACTTGAAATCTAAGGTTTACGCTACAGCACCTGACAGTATTGCCATTCTGAAACAACGAATTGTTGAAGAATGTAGGGCAATTTCCGCTGACACACTGGGACGAGTACGACAAGAGTTTAGCAATAGGATGCATTACTGCCAGGAAGTAGATGGAGCACATTTTGAACACTTATTATAAGAACTAGTTCTTAAATCTTTATTAATTAAATGCGAAACTATAATTTTCGTATTTCTTCAATTTATCAATCAAAATCAGCCGAAACCCAAACAAAATTGGTATGACTGAATAGGTATTTTCAATACCTTTCAAACGAGCTGTCACTTGCCATAGGGTCCCATTTAAAATTATTGGTCACAGTGGCCTTGTGACGTCATTTATGACTATTGCGTCACCTGTTATGACCAGTTGAGAAGCCTACATCCGTTTATTTCCACCCTCCAAATTTCATTATTATAAGTATACCCGTTCAAAAGATACGAGGGGGGGAGGGGACTTTTGACTAGCACTGTATATGTATAACTATAGGTGAACTAATTACTGATCAATATTGTTTTCCAGAATTCTTATGAATTTGGGATAGTGGTTACATATATATTCTCTCGACTTACATGAAAATAATCTAACATTTTTCAGTTCTCTAATATCAGATGGTAAGAGGTTGAACGTTTTTGGTAAAATATAGGTTAAAAATCTTTGACTGATATTTTTTTTACATAGAGCGATTCTTAGGTGGTTATTACATGCATTTCTTGTTGATTTTACACTATCATTCTGGAAGTGACTTTTGTGATTGAAGGCGTATTTACAAACATTGAGAAAATAAAGTGATCTTATATTGAGTATTTCATTGGAGTACAGTTGTGTGGTGGGGAAGCGTCTTTTCTTCCTGTGAATAATTTTCAGAATGTAATTTTGAATAACATTTAACTTTTGTAGGGAATTTTTGTAGAGTCCTCCCCAAACTAGTATACCATATTGGAACAGTGATTCTGCTAGTGCCTTATATATGATTAGTAGCAGTTTCTTCGGGAGAAATTCTCTAAGCTGATAAAATTTATATATTAATTTCCTTACTTTCTTTGATAGATAATCAATGTGATTCTCCCATTTTAGATATTGGTCCATCATTACACCCAAGTACTTTATTTCATGTTTCTCTTTGATTTCTTCCTCTATTCCATCAACTTTAATGCAATCGAAGTCGGTCTATTTACATTAGTAATAGAAAAGGCTAGGTAGTGAGTTTTACTTGCATTCAGGGAAAGTTGATACGTATTTAGCCATTGTTTTACTGCTCTCATTCCATTTTTGTTTTATTTTTCACGTCGGGCCAGGTATTACTACTGAATATCAAAACAGTGTCGCCTGCATAAGATATGATTTTGGCATTAACTGTTAATTGCAGTAAAGAGTTAATATAGGCCAGAAATAGTATGGGACCCAGGACAGTACCTTGAGGTACACCAATTTGTACAGTCCTTGGGTTGCTTAAGGAGCCTTTTATTTTTACTTGTTGTTGTCTTTCTGCCAGGTAATTCTGAAAGACATTCAAAACTGTACCCCGAATTCCATATTGATGCAGTACACTGATGAGTTTTTTATGGTTAACCGTATCAAAGGCTTTTGCCAGATCTAAAAACACTACAATGGTTTTTTTATTTTCTTCCAAGTTTTCTGTGATTTCTTTCACTACTGTGTACATTGCGTCTGTAGTTGACTTCCCCTTTTGAAAACCAAATTGACATTTGTGTAGAATTTTATTTGTATTGAAAAAGTTCACTAACCGCTCTTTTAAGCATTTTTCGAAAAGTTTAGCGAAGTTGTTGATCACACTAATGGGTCTATAGTTAGAAATGTCAGATTTTTTATTAGCTTTGTGAATAGGTGTTATTATCGATGATTTAAATTGTCTGGGCACTATACCTGTTTCGAAGATGAGATTTATGATGTGTACTAGAGGTGTTGAGATGCTTTCACATGTAGACTTGATGGTTTCAACTGTAATTCCATCCTTTCCCGGCGAACTATTACTTTTGAGTGAGAATATGTGGTTTTTTATCTCAGTCTCAGAGACTGGGTGGAGAAACATTGAATTAGGATTGAAATAATTTTGTTCGGTGAAATTTGTAGGAGCCTCTATATTATTTAACATATCTATTCCTATATTTATGAAATAATTGTTGCAGTAGTTGGCTAGCTGTTCGTCATCCCCAAAAGTGTTACCATCAGTATCAACAATATTAAAATTTTCCGTATTTGTTTTGTTTTCGTTTGTGGCGTCAGTGATTATTTTGTAAATTTTTCTCATGTCATTTCTGTTATTTTGTATCTGATTCGCATAGTAAGTATTTTATTTTTTTAAGTAAATTATTAATTTACCACTTTTTAAAAGGTATTGTTGATTTGGATTGATCGAGGTAGTTTTTCTTGGAATATATCTGTGGCAATTTGGGGTTGTTTGAGTTTAAAACTGCTGTCCATGTTTCATTGCTGATGGTAGCTTTTAGTTTATTCAGGTCAATTTTGTTATATGAGTGAGTAGTTTTTTTATTATCTATATACCGGTTAGTTTTTGAGGTTATGTCAATCATTACTGGAAAATGATCTGTTATGTTGCAGTTTAGAATATAAGATTGAAAATTATATTTATTATTTATTTCGTTTTGTTTTTTAAGAAATATATGGTCTATACATGTAGCAGTTCCTGTTGTGACTCGTGTTGGTTTATTTATGTATGGCTCGAAACCATGTTTGGCAAGCATACCTAGATATTTGTTGGTGTTTACATTATTTTCATCTAATATATCAACATTAATGTCTCCTGTAAATAATTCAATGTTATTGTATTGTTGGTTGTGTTCTAAATACGCATCAACCTCCTCAATGAATGTAGCAAGGTTGCTTGGGTTCGGTCTATAAAGAGCAATAATATGTATTTTCAAATGATTGATTGAGAGATTCATTATACATAATGTTTCGCCGCATATAGATAATTTAACGTTTGATACACTATAGTCAATATCAGATTTAATTAGTATTAAAATACCATCATTTCTGTTGAAATCACCACCATTATGTATCGGTGTATAATGAGGGATATTCAAGTTTTTCACTGAAACATTCTGAAAACATTCACTAAGAATAAAAATTCGCTTTCGATTTTATAGGTTTCAATTGTTGCTAAAAATTCATCGAAATTTCTGTTTGCACTTCTTATATTGAATTGCATAACACTCAAGATTTTTTGGGTTTTGGGCATTGATTGGGATCAATGAAGAGTCCACTGTTATCTTTTCCAACTAGTTCTAGATTCTGTAAATCAATATCCGTATCCGTTAAAACTATTGTGTACTATATTCTGTTTTATTTCTCAAAAGCATTATCTTGTATTTCAAGGTTGTGTCATTCTTGATCCGTCGTGTGGTGTCTTGTATCGTGAGTCGTTTTGTAGGTTTTATTGGATTTAACACAATTGTTGCAACATTTAGTCTGTTTTGGGCATTCTTTTCTTCGTGTTGCTGCTACATAAAGGACAAACTAGTTTATGCTTGCATTGTTGCTTCTTGTGGTAGAAGCCTTGACACTGATAACAACGGGGAATACTGAGGTCTTCATATACTGGCAGTGATTCCCATCCAATAAAATTCTCTTGGAAGCGATCAATTTGCTGAAAGAGTCCCCGGAACATTCACCATAAATTATTCCCAGGCCATTCTTTCCCTTTTTTACATATGTTACTTTGAAATCCCCAGGTAGATCATTCTGTTCTAGAATACAGCTTTCAATTTCATCTGTAGTTAAATTTTGTCCGAAGTTTGTTATCTTCACTCTTGGTTTCCTCATTTGAGTGAGTTGAACATCGTAGCAATCTCCCAGTTTGTTTTTTGCTTCTCGTTCTAAAATGTCTACCTCTCTTTTAGATTTACACTTTATTGTGACTGTGCCAGTGTTAGATGATCTCATTTTGCTTATACCTATTTTCAGGTGGGATGGATTGATATTCTGATTTACGTCTCTCATTGTTTGGCCAGGTACTTGATTTGTTTTAGGTTTGATTATGATTTCTGGTGTACTTTGCTGTTTGTAGTTTGTTTGTGCACTGTTGTTTTTGGTTACATCTAGATAGGATGGTTTTTGTAGGGTGATTTTTTCTTCAATTATTCTAAGCTTATCTTGTAGTAATTTAATGATTTCATTTTTATTTGTTATTATGTCTTCCTTGTCTTTAATGGTATTTTTCAAGATTTCCACAAAATCATTATTTCTGCATTTACTGCAATGAAATTTCATTAGACGTTTTTGAAGAGGTAGGCATTTAATTTCCGATGGCGAGAGGTCCGAGCATTCTGCACATATCAAATTCCTGCAGGAGTCGCATGGGTAACAGGGATATTTATTTTCTTTTGTCGGTTGCTTTATTATTTTGCATATGGCACATTCCATACTTTGAGAATGTTGTTCTTCTTTATGCAGAAGTTCCTAATTTTGCTGGACTATTCATTCGACGTAGCATTGCCTTAGGTTTTAAACACTTTTTTGTACTATGGTGTTTTTATCTAGGATAGGAATTTGGCGTTAGCAATATTGAACAGTTTTCTTTGTGTTCAAAGTTACACAACTTTGTAAATTACTTATCAACAAATTATTTCTTGAAAGTGTAGATCACATATAGAAGGTGACACTAACAAAAATTCACAATTTAAAGTTCACTTTTAACCGTTCTTTTGGGCGAATGTTTAGGAGCACAATGTAAACATACAATCAATTTTTATCAATTTAAATTGAATCAATGATTCAATTTAATTTGTTCAAATTATCTGATGTGAAATTATCGTCAATAATTCTTCTTCATTGCAGCGCACACATTCTCCCGACTGCTGCTGGTATGATACTGACGTCCTGGGCTGACCGCCCCTGACTCTCCTACCTCTGTGTCATGACGTCGATATCCCTTCCTCGAGCGAATCGAGGATAAATTGTAATGCTCTCTCAACATATAGCAAGCTATTCTTTACGCTCTCATGAAACCACCATACCCAAGATGAATACTTTCCGATACTGTATGTGTTACTGACAGCTAGTGATGATTGATTTACAGGCAGTCAAAAAAGCAGTTTATACTTGTCGATATTTAGAAAAAAAATCAAAAGCCACCCTAAAAAATTTTCTTTTTTGATATACGTGTTATTAGAAGGCTATATAATGATATACCAAGAGATGATTGATTCGCAAGCCGTCAAAGGTGTAGTTTATTCTTGTCGATATTTCGAAAAAAAATCAAAAACCACCTTCAAAACTGTTTAGCCAAGTTAATTTTTGGTATACATATTACTGAAAGGCTATATAATGATATACCAAGAGATGACTGATTTGCAGACCGTCAAAGGGGTAGTTTATACTTGTCAATATTTTGAAAAAATCAAAACCCAGCCTCAAAAATGTTTAGCCATGTTCACTTTTGGTATACGTTTTACTGAAAGGCTATGTGTTACTGAAAGGCTATATAATGATATACCAAGAGATGCTTGATGACTATAAACTACATCTTAGAGTACCTGCAGATCATTCATCTTTTGGTATATTGTTCTGTAGCACGTATACTATTGTTCTGGTGCATGTATATTAAAAATCAACATTTTTGAGGGTGGATTATCCACAACCACAAAATACACTGAGAAAAATGTAACTGTTTCTTGTTAAAATGACAATGTAGGGCTTATTTCAGTACACGATCAAATTCTGTGGGTTGATAAATGTAAGAAATTATATTTAGAATGTGTTGTCATCCCGGGGCGGGAGTGTAATTGGGGTGGAAATGTTAAAAAAATTTAAAATTAAACTTACATTATTATTATTATATTATTATAGCACCTGATACATGAAATCATTTGTCGCCCCGTAGTAGGGTGTGTTTGGGTGGAAATGTTGAAAAACATCAGAATTCAGTTTAAACGGCAGTGTAGAGTTTCCTAGTATACAGAATCGAATTCCGGAGGTCTAAATACATATCACCTGATATATGAAATAATTTGCCGACCCGTAGGAGGGTGAGTTTTGGGGGTGGAAATATTGAAAAAATCAGAATTCATTTTAAACGGCAGTGTAGAGTTTTCTGAGAAAATCGAATTCCGAGGTCGAAATATATACCAACTGATATGTGAAATCATTTGTCGCCGCGTCGGAGGGTGTGTATTGGGGGGTGGAAATGTTGTTGAAAAAAATCACTATTCAGTTCAAACGGCACTGTAGAGCTTTCTAGTATGCAGAATCGAATTCAGATGGTTGAAATACATACCATCTAATATATGAAATCATTTGTCGCCCCGACAAATTATTGAAAAAAATCAATATTCAGTTCAAACGACAGGGTAGAGTTTCCTAGTATGCAAAATCGAATTCAGAAGGTCGAAAGACATACCACCTGATATAAGAAATCATTTGTCGCGCCGTCAGAGGGTGTGTATTGGGAGGTGGAATTGTTGAAAAAAATCAATATTCAGTTCAAACGGCACTGTAGAGTTTTGAAGTATGCAAAATCGAATTCAGAGGCTTGAAATATATAGCACCTGATATATGAAATCATTTGTCGCCCTGTCGGAGGGTGTGTATTGGAGAGTGGAAAAGTTGAAAATAATCGAAATTCAGTTCAAACGACAGTGTAGAGTTTTCTAGTATGCAAAATCGAATTCAGAAGGTCGAAATACATACCACCTGATATAAGATATCATTTGTCACGCCATCAGAGGGGGTGAGTTTTGGGGGAGAAAATATTGAAAAAAATAATATTCAGTTCAAACGGCAGTGTAGAGTTTTCTAGTATGCAAAATCGAATTCAGAGGTTGAAATACATACACCTGATATAGAAATCTTTGTCCCCCGTTGGAGGGTGTGTATTGGGGGTGGAAATGTTGAAAAAAATCAAATTCAGTTGGAACTGAGTTTTCTAGTATGCAAAATCGAATTCAGGTGGTCGAAATACATACCACCTGATATATGAAATCATTTGTCGCCCCGTCGGATGGTGAGTTTTGGGGGTGAAATTATTGAAAAAAATTATCGAGATACACCTTTTTTGGTTTTTTAAAATTCCAAAATTATATGGGCACTTTACAAAATTTTGTAATATGCTGTTTATTCACTCTGTAAATTAACGAAACAAGTTATTTATTGGAAAAATCGAATTAAACGGTTTTCTTCACATAAAAGATTCAATATGAATTGAACCATTTTCTGGTTCAATTCATATTGAATCATTTATGTGAAGAAAACCGTTTAATTCGATTTTTCTATTTATTCCACTTCACATGGCGTTTATCTTTCAAGTTATTTATTGTTGATAACAGATGTCAATATGCTAATTTCACATTACATTTGCTATGTTTTCCGTATGAAAACGATTGCAATCGAAACACCACAGTATGGGGCAACAAATGATTTCATATATCAAGTGGTATGTTTTTCGACCTCATTAATTCGATTCCGCATACTAGAAAACTCTACAGTGCATTTCAAACTCAATATTGATTTTTTTCAACATTTCGACCCCCCCAATACACACCCTCTGACGGGGCTACAAATGATTTCATATATCAGGTGCTATGTATTTCAACCCTCTGAATTCGATTTTGCATACTAGAAAACTCTACAGTGCCGTTTGAACTGAATATTGATTTTTTTTTCAACATTTCCACCTCCCAATACACACCCTCTGACGGGGCGACAAATGATTTCATATATCAGGTGGTATGTATTTCGACATCCTGAATTCGATTTTGCATACTAGAAATCTCTACACTGTAGATTAAACTAAATATTGATTTTTTTCAATATTTTCAACCCAAAACTCACCCTCCGACGGGGCAAATGATTTCATATATCAGATGGTATGTATTTCAACCCTCTGAATTCGATTTTGTACACTAGAAAACTCTACAATGCCATTTAAACTGAATATTGTTTTTTTTCAACATTTTCACCCCCCCAAAACTCACCCTCCGACGGGGCGGCAAATGATTTCATATACCAGGTGATATGTATTTTGACCTCCGGAATTTGAGTCTGTATACTAGAAAACTCTACACTGCTGTTTAAACTAAATTCTGATTTTTGTCAACATTTCCACTCCCAAAACTCACCCTCCTAAGAGGCGACAAATGATTTCATATATGAGGTGCTATGTATTTCAACCTCCTGAATTTGATTCTGCAAACTAAAAAACTCTACAGTGCCGTTTGAATGCATATTTAATTTTTTCAACATTTCCACTCCGATTAGACCCCGGCCCCGGGATGACAACGCATTCTAAATATCATTTCTCTCATTTATCAAGCTACATTCGTCATTTTAACAAGAAACAGATCCGAGCTACATTTATCTCAGTGTATTTTGTGGTTGTGGATAACTTCACACCCGTTTTTTTATTAGTTTATTACAGTAATACGTAATTTCATTTCAAGCAATCAATTACTTTATTGTCCAAAGAAAATTATTTCTCGTTGACAAAGTCTTGAGGTTAAAATCAATTAGTGTAAAAAATAATATAACAATTAAGAACAAATACAATATAAAATTAGGTGGTAATGAATAACTGAAAAACAAAAAATACAAAGTACAATATAAAATTAGTTGGTATTAAGTCAATAACAAATAAAAAATACACTACAGGAGTGGCCAAAAATCTATAAATATTTATATCTAGAAAACGTTTGCAAGATATTCCAATAGGCTTTCTCAATTAGTAATCTTTTCACGCTATGTCTACATTTTTTGGGCTAGTGGTATCCTTTATATGCTTAGGGAGGAGATTGTATATTTTTTTCCATTGTAAAATAATGATTTGAGAGTTAAAGTTGAAGTTGGTATTGGGAGGTGAATATTGTCTGTCTGTCTAGTATTATAGTGTTGAGGATGTTTCAAGTTACTCCTGTGTTTGTGTAGGAGAGACACTGTTTCCAATATGTATAAACTTGGTAATGTCAAGATACTATGTTGAATAATATGATATTTAATTTTCGTATTACGTTTATTCTTTATTTAATATTTTGTGAATAACTTGTAATTTTGATATTGTTGCCCACCCTGTACCAATTTCACGCAACTTGAAATACATTTTTGGAATCAGCTCAGCAAGGTAACTCGGGAAATAAAATAAAAAATTGGTTTTCCATTTAAAAAAACCGGTGTTGACGTCATTACTCGAAGGTAGGTCACCCTGTATATTCAATTATTATTCTAAAAAACACTAAATGAAATGAAAAAATCGACCTCTTTCGAGAATTTTTTATAGTATTGTTTATTTAGCTAATAATGAATTTATTTTTTATATATATAATATTAATATAATATTTATTTTTTATATATATATATATATATATATATATATATATATATTAATTTAATTTACTTTATAATTAAAGCTTCAAAGCTGAAAAAAAATCAGTTTAAGGAAATCATTACCTTCATCTCCTGATGTCATTTCCTCAGGAAAATTGCAAATCTTGAAAATTCTTTTTGTTTTGGCATCAACTGTTAACTGGCTCAGGAGTTGAGTTGGATTTAAGGCAGTGTCCAGTGCTTGTTCTTTGGGTTCCAAAAATTTGTAAACTCCAATAATTATCAATAAAATCCATATGCTCATCAGCAGATAACAATTGATGGCCTTACTTTGAGGCATTCGAAAGTATTTGAAATTCATGTATAGTCTTTAGTATTGATTCATCACCACCAATTCAGTAGGTATTATAGTTTCATTAGGATTTCAATGTTATTGACTGGAAATACTTTTCTGGTATTTTCTACCATGGTTATTAGCAAAACTTGGACAATTGTCATCAACAACTCTCTTTTCAAATCCATACTGTCAGAGTTTTCAAAACATCATGCAGCTGCAGCAAGTTTGGAACGAAAAACGAAATGCTATTTTTGTTTTGTTTTAGCACAGAACAGTACTTTTAGCACAGAACACCTGAGAACACAGACAAAGAGTAGACTACTATAATCTTTGACACAGAACACCTTAAAATAAGGTGTTCTGTACTTTTAGAGATAATTGTGTTAAACATCGATAGCCTATCGATAGTATTTTACTATCGGTACCATCGATAGTTTTACTACGGACATTCTACGGAGGTATTAGGATCGTGCATGGAAACGGAACCTATTGCATTGCGGGTACAAAATATGTCGTAGAGTGCATTCACTATTGAGTTGAGACAGTATATTTGGCCTTCCCCCTCTTAATGAACAATTATTTTCGAAGGTACCCGAAGCGAAGCTATTACGAGAAATTCCATAGGCGTACCAGATGATATAGTAAAAGCGATACACAGGACATCATGAATTTGATAGTATTCGCCATAATTTCTTCTTCCGCTACTGAAAAGTAGTTACCCCAGACAACATGGCATTTTTGCAAGGTAACAGTAAACAAAATTGGATTAACTACACTAGATACCCACTCATCAACCTAACAAACGTAACCTTTCAATCGTTGCATGTTATGACACTGGCGGGAATTTGCGCCCATGTAGGCTAAGAGCAGGCTGCAGAAAACCGGACCAATCAAGTAACAGAATGAAATGTTTTTGAAATGTTAGTACTCATAGCAAACATAAGAACAATCATTGACTGCCTGGGCAAAAGTGGCGCATAAGTTTTTTATGGCCTTTTTTCGGAAAAAGCAACCATACCGATGTAGCAACAGATTGGTAATAGTTTCATTAAAAATTAACTTTCGGGTGGTCAAGCGGTCTGAGGTGCCAGTTACGAAAGGGAGCGAGGGTGAGAGGGTAAGTTCAAACTCCAGCTCAGGCACCTTTTTTTCATTTCTTCTTTCGAAATTGGAAAATGATTTGTTTGTGGCGAATATTCGTCCCAAAACAAATCATTTCTCATGTCTGAGAGCTGGCTGTAGAAAACCTGGCCGATCGAGTAACACCATGAAATGTTTCCACAAGCTTTCATTTAAATTCATATATATATATATATATATATATATATATATATATATATATATCACGAATTCTAGCAAAAAAATCATGATTTCCAGCTCCAAAAGCCCCCACATACTAATTTTGAATAGAATCGAACTATTTTGCCATTTTGTTTTTTCTCTGGCAAAAATTCAGTAATGCATTGTAACCGGAATAATGAAAACCTGCCAAATTTTACGTTACTCGGACAACTAGAATTAGGTCAAAATTTACTTGAAAGATTTGAACTAAACATAGATATATATATATATATATATATATATATATATATATATATATATATGGCAAAATAGTTCGATTCTATTCAAAATTAGTATGTGGGGGCTTTTGGAGCTGGAAATCATGATTTTTTTGCTAGAATTCGTGAATTCAAACGCCATTTTGAATCCATGACGATGAGTTTTGTGGTTATAGCCCTATTCCAATAGAAATGGGTATGTCCTACCCAGAACACTGTGTGAATGATACATTCTAGGTTTGTGAGAGTCCCCGCCGTCATAGACGTGCAGTGCAAAATGATATAAGGGATGCAGTATTGCCTAGAGCAAGACAAAGCTGCATCCCCTCGATATAACCCCCCTTGTCTACGCCGGTTAAAGGCTGGATGGGAATGGCTTTCTCGCAAGGGGGATATGTCCTGAATGTACCGTAAAGGTAGCAAAGGACAATAATTTAGAGAGAGAGAGAGATAATAATATAGAGAGAGAGAAAGTAACTGTTTAAGGAGGATTTTTTCGATAAAACCGGCAATATTTTGTATGAAGTTGTACCGAATTAAGGGATTTAGGGTTTATTGTTTATGATAGTACAAAAAAGGAGGCATTATGAGAGATTTTTGTGCGAGAAAACGGTGCCGTAAAATTAGGTTACAAAAAAGTAAAAAGTGTTCTAACTCGGAAACGGTATGAGACCACCATGGATTCGTGTTCAGGAGGCAAAAACACGTATAAGAGAAGTCTTATACCTATATTCAGGGAGCATGAGTGGACTAACTCTTTCCATCCATCTTCGTATACACGAAATCCTCTATTGCCATTGAAGAGTTCTGAATTTTCCAAGGCTTCAATACCAGCTATTCTGATGAGCTGATTCAAATTAGCCATATATTTGATCGAAATAGTAAACTAGCAACTACCAACAATAGTAAATTGAAGAAAGATACCATTACCCATAAAAAATGAAATACTGGCCAAATAAATACACAATGCACATGTTTGATCAAACTTCGTATTCGTTTTAGAATTTTCGCATGGGCAGGAGCCATCCGTGCGAAGTCGTATGACTAGTATACATATTTCGTATACGCGATAACTCCGACGGTTCGAAAATACCAATTTGTCTGAGTCATACGCAAATTGTCGCTGACGATCAATTTTCCTATACGCGTTTAACTCACGAATAGCACCCCTGTACACTGACCAGTGTTAGAAGTTTCAATTCCAGAGGTGCGTTCGATTATAGACTCCTAGAGTAGAGTAAAGTATTTGAAGGTTTGTTAAATTTACTCTGGAGTTGAGTACTATTCATGTAATATTCGAACGGTGCGGAATATATTGGAGTTGTTTACAAAGTCCGAGTGACAGAGGGTTCTGAAATCGGAAATATAGGTTATGTTCTTGTTAAAAAAATACGAAAACCGGAGAAAAATATTGTTGACAATAGCAGATAACTTTTCTAAAATCTTGTTCGGCCATTTTAAATTGAATGTTAGTATTTATGGTAGGGAATGACAATGGTATATTCGAATGCCATGTGATAGTTTCAAAGCAGTTTTATTAAAAATAGCTCCTAGGTTAATAATTCGAGGACACAGTATGAACTTGGTAGACCATATGTTCTACCGAGATTACAACTAATATCAGTGAACAGTATTAAACACAGACAAATAAATAATCTCAATCTGTGAGAGTGTGAGACAAAGCATAAAGAGATTTTCCGTCTCCCAGAGTTATGTCAATTTTGTGGAGTTAAATAAACCCAGCTATTTTGTAGAGTTACGAGAGTTAACTTGGTAGCGAATACTCGGGTATTTTCGAACGACAGTCTTATAGTAAAATATACACAACTTTACGATTTTCGAACGCTATTTAGTAAATTCTACTCGATGGAGTTAATAATCGAACGCACCTCTGGTTCACGATTGTTGGAATTTGACAGACGCCACTTTTGAACCAATAGCATCGCTCGAATTGAAAACCTTGGTATAGTTATTTGTTATTCGCTCTCTCTAAACTGAACTTTTCTAATAACATTTGTGTGTACCTAATGAACGTTATAATATTATTTATTTTTTCATCTATAATTCAAATTACCACCTGTTCGAACTAATATAATCCAAATTTGCATCTATCATAGGTATCTTATAAATTCCTCCATTTTCTTATTGCCGTCTTCTGATCACTTTGATTTTCCTGCTCCCTGAAAATTATTGGAGCAGATAAAGCATGCTTGATCTGATCTGTAGAAATTTGCTCCTGTCAAACGAACACTCTTTGATCGGAACAAACGAAAAACCACATATTGCTCAAATCAGATTAGAGCATTGCAAACGAACAGGCATACAGTGACTCCTCAGAGCAATAAAAGATATAGAGATGCCTCAAAGAGAGTAAACGTTATCTGAATAGGAGGTTCTAATAAGCTTTAGTCAATCGGAATCTTGTAGCATTAACCCGTCATAGTGACTTACATGGACATGAGTATTGGTGGCCCACGTAACATACAGAGTGGTCCAATATACATTCAAGAGCCTGTAACTCTCAGATACCAGAGTGCGCTAGTCCGCCACTGTCCAGAGAGAATGGTGGCCATGACACGTTCATATACGTCACTGACTCACAAATTATCTATCATATCTTTCTATTACTGTCACCATTGTCTTATGGGGAATAGACTCTCCTACTCAGATAACGTTTACTCTCTTTGGAGATGCCTTGCCTATATTCACAGCACGTCTCAGAGCAATAAAAAACATATTGCTCTGAGTTCGTTCATTCATTAATTATGGTCTATCCAATTACTGGATAAAAAACCAGTCGCGGATATCCACATCACCTAGGAACGTATTCTGTCGGCTTCGATTTTCCTTCGGGGGGGCACCGGGATAGTCTCACTCGAAGTGGTACCTCAAATGCCCATTACTTTCACAACATATAATTTTTAAACTTTTCAATGCAAGTGGAACGGCTGTACAAAAACTGACATCTACTTGACTTCCGGTCCGAGTGGTCAGACAACCGTCTCCCGCGACCCCAGGAAGTCGAATCCTATCTTCTCTTCACAGCACATATTGTCTTTGTAGGTTAGAAGAGTCTAGTTAGGCAATCCATACCACGTGACCCAATATGGCGGTTGTTGGCACACAAACTGATAATCGCCATAAGAACATCATTGTCAGTGTGTACCTTTGGCTTGTAAAAGTGTATTTTTGGTTATTTTCGGAGCTTTTGTGTTGTTAATTAATAATATTCAGATGGAGAGTGATTACCTGAAGACACTATTGTTGAAAAGCAGAGGCTTTGGTGAACGGTATGCTTGAAAATACATCTCCACCTTCTGTTTACATTTTTATCAAAGTATTTGTTACTGGTATGAAATGAAGTTGAGGATTGATCAGTGATTTAGATCCTTTTTACACTGAATATTTCTGAACTGAATTGTTCAATTGTTGGTCACTGAATGTTATGAAACTTTAAAAATAACTAATATTGGTGATCATTAAGTGCTGATTTACTTTGTACAATCAAAGATTCTTCTGGAGCATGTCTCAAATTCTCTTGAATCTCTTTTACTCCTTTTGGTAGCCCTTTTCATACTTATATTGGCTGAAACATGTTTTTTTTTGTAGAAACAAGTCCAGGCTGAGGATTGATAAACCTTTTGTTAGTTTCTTTTTGTTGAAATACAGTCGTTAGGTTTCTCAACATATATTTCCTCGCACTGTACATGAAAAACTATAGTAGATAGTTTTTAAAATAAATTAGATAATTTCATTGCATTTTTATCTTTCTTCTCCTCCAAATACTCGATTATAAGTTATTTTTCATTGCCTTAAATCCAATACTTTTTGACATTAAAATTTACTTTCTTTGGCGAGAAAAATATGTTTCGAATTTCATGAAATTTATCATTTATTACCAACATGAAAAATAAGGCAAAGTTACTAAATGTCTTATGTCAAAAGTATGACAATTGTTGATTTGGAACTGTGTAAGAAAGATGATTTTTTTCGATAAAAACGACGGTATTTTGTGTGAAGTTGTTGCGAAAATAAGTGATTTAGGGTGTATTGTTTATGCTGGTGAAAAGAAGGAGGCATTTTGAGTGATTTTTGTGCGAGAAAACGGTGTAACTCGGGAACGGTATGAGACCGCCGCATTTTCCAGATTCGTGTTCAGGACGCAAAAACACGTAAGAAAAGTATTTTCCCCATATTCAGAGTGCATGTGTGGTGTAACCAGATATCTACCAAAATTTCCGAAGAACAGTTCAATCTTACTATTGGGATTATCCAACTCTTTTTTTTTTTGACAAATTCAGGAAACACATGGAAACAAACTAACAAACACGAAAGACGTCTGAAATAGGATCGTGGATCGGAACCAAGGCACCGACTCGGTACAACTCATAGAGAAACTAAAAATATTTAACTTTATTTTCAATTTGTCTATGGTACAACTCCTGTTGATTCATTTTAAGTTTTCGTTGCGTTATTTCAAATTTCGCGCCAAAAATGTTATTTATCGACAATATGGCGAATGGCAACGTTGGTATGGTCTGAGCGAATTAGCCTTTCGTGAGATAGGATATAGGATTCCATCTGTCTAATATTGTTCGTCTTGTCTAGCCTTCTCTGTGTATTTCTACTCTGTGACGCTGTGTTGATGATACATGATACGATACATTCGTTCGACGAGACTTCTCGACGAGAGTGTACTGTTGGCATCAAATTGTTTGTTTTCGTTTTTCAAAGCATTTTATTTACAGTTTCAAAGTTGGAATTAATCAAGGATACATTTTTTAGTTTCGAATTTGGCATAGCTAATTGCTAGTACGCAACCAACTAGTCGACAATGTTATCTTCGTTTGGGAATATATAAACTAATGAAAGTGCGCAATTGTTCGATTTTGGCATGTGATAGAGTATAATTCGTAAATTTCAACTGGATTTGGACTCGTTTTTTCCAGATGAATTGATGCTGCTGTAATTCGATCCATTGAGTAATTGATCGAAATTTTGGAAATTGGGACGAAAATACCGGGTAAACAACACCACGTGATCGAAGCATGGTATTGGCCAGAGGAGGGATAATCTTGTTTGATTAAATTTTACGGTTAAGGGACTATCGCCTCTATCTCAGTTATATTCAAGAAAGAAGTGCCGCGATACCTACGAGGAAACTGTCACGTAGTCATATGCATTTTATTGTGACTTTATTTGCAATAATAATAAAACCCTCTATCGGGAAATTCAAATTAAGTACTTAGCACATTATAATAGTCAGAATGTATGCAACAAAAACATGAATATCTAATTTTTTTTATTTTGGTGAGAGTGTTGTGTAAACTAAAAAAAAACATTATTTTTTAATTTCTTCCTTTTTTATGACATGAGCCAGAGTCAGAGGGACACGGTTATCCATCTAGTGGCTGGGGGGTACGTATTCCTCATATTCATCTCGTTGTTTCCCAATTGAATTGAAATTATATAACTGCTGGGTAAATACAAAGCTATTTAAAAAGTAAACAATTATTTGGCTCTTGTTAATGAGCAGATATCAGTACTAAAAATATCACATCTTAACTTCCACTGATTCTCTTATCATATTTGTTTATCATGTGTTTTCTTCATTCTCTGACAATATGATCTTATGAGAGATCTTGGAAATTCGACACGAAATTAATAATGTTTCTCATTTGAAAAAAGCAACTTGAAGATCTTCTGAAAAACATTCATATTTTTTATTGTCAAACCAACTAAGCAATAAATTACGTTTACCCTCATCCTCAACTGTTTTCTCTCTTTTCTGGTGTATTTAAAAGATTCATGTATCAGTTGTTTGGCATGATTAAAACATGATTTTGATCGAGCCAAACTTCCATAGAGTTATATCAAAAGGTTCATACCAATCAACAATAGCTGTAGATACAGGTCCTAATGAGTGATGAATCTCCATCAAGCTTTTTGTTTTTTCGGGAATAGTAAGAAAATTGTAAATGTAGGGGACAAATTATAAGCTTAAGTTAACATATGATTGGATTGGCTGTTTAGCTCATTTATATACAAGAGTTTTTGTTGCAAAATATAGTTTCAATCAAGAAGTAACTAGAGATAACTTCAATATATTTAATCAGTTTTGAAATTAATCTTTGATTTTTTTTTCAGAGTTGCTGGAACCACTGGTGCAATTATAACATGCCCATTAGAAGTAGTTAAAACTAGACAACAATCTTCCAAAAGTGGATTCACTGTAGTTCGTGACCTACCCAATATACCTGGAGAAAGCTCCTTACCGAAGACCACTTGTCGAACTGTTCCAGATCAGAGGCGTAGGTTATGGACCACTTGTCAATACAGCCGGCCTCAAGTTGTAGCTCTTTCAGGTTACTCTTCATCTCCTGTCCATTCACTAAGCATTGTTCAATGTTTAAGGCATATTGTACAACATGAAGGTCCCATGGCACTATTTAAAGGTAAATAATATATAATATATAGAAAATATCACATCTATATTTATCTGTATCTCATAAGGGTAAGTAAATGCTATTCTATTCTCTAATCTGTTCAAATAAATGGGACATTGGATTTGGGTGCACAAGATTTTGATCTATTAGAAACAGTTCAGTATTTGCACTATACTAGGCAATGTGGTAGAGTCCGAATTCATACCCAATGGTCCGTGGGTTTGATTCATCATTGGATCATATTGATCGTAATTCATAATAGAATTATGAAATTTGAAGCTGCAATAGGGTGAATGTGCCGGTTGGCCGACCAGCGCCAGTTTTCAACCATTTACGCATAAAACTATCTAAAATAAGAAAATGGTTGGACACTATGCAAATTCAACTTCACTTCCACTCTCCACCACGTTTTGCGCATGTTCTATAACGTTCCCGCCAAAGAACCCTGCACCAAATACATGGAAAATGGCTCTCAGCCAATTTTGAAAATTGTTTGGGATATTGTTGTACAAGTCACTAGAAGTTACACGTGCAAGTTTAAATTAGTTTCTATGTCTAGTTTCGGAGATATGAATTTTTGAAAATAATAAAAATGGCTGTTTTACTAAAACATAGCAAGGTTCACTTATCCACCAGTAGGTATTACTTTTTAGATGATTAGTAACTAAATAATAGTATTGCTGGTTTAGTCAAGTCAAGTCAAGGAAGTCAAATGACATGTCAGTCAGTCGGTCGTAACGACAAAAGTAGCCGCCTATTATACAGGTTGGGTCAAAAATAGCGACAATTTAGCATATTTCGCCAATCTTTATCATTGATCTCATTAGTGAGACTGAGCATTTTTCATTAAAAATATCTTTATTGGGAGTCTTTTATGACAAGAATATTTTCTTTAAAAGTTTTAACTTCCAAAACACTTATTGTTTAAAAAATATTTGTTTTTTATACTTCATGTTTTTAACATTAGTCACTTAACAGTCTTTTTGAGACAATAAATCCGCTTTGAAGCCAAAACTACTTGAGGAAGACTTGAAGTAATTGAATATGATTAGCTACAAAAAGCTATCAATCAATCAAAACTGAGCTTTATTGTCTAAGAATCATTTTTCCTGTTGACAAAGCGTGAGACTTAACAAGTGGATTCATTATGTCCATTTGTAAAGTAAAAAATATAAATATAAAATATAGATAATAAGAATACACTTACAAGAACAACAACATTCACATACAATCATATTTTATACAAATATAAGTTGGAATTTCAGTTTACTTAAAAATAAATTACCCTACACTCGTGTGAGTTTCATTGATTTTCTATGTCTGGTTATTGAAATATGATTGAAAATTGGTATTCTATGGAACATATTATCCATTCTTATTTCTTAATGAAATAAATATGATCTTGCGGCACAAAATAATTGCGCCGTTAAAAACCGTGTGACTATTAACTGCGTGGCTATTGACACGTTGGTATGCCGTTTTCCACCAGCTTTACGAAAATTCGGTGTCTAGATCCATATAAGTCGTACTCTACGCTTTGTGATGATTCCACGAATATCTATAAATAGTAATTATGAACCCTCCCCAATGTGCCAATAGCCACGCCATTAATAGTCACACGGTTTATGTTCATGTGATTTTGTATTTCTATAAAATATCAATTTTCAATATTTATATTTCAAAAACCAGACATAGGAAATTAATGAAACTTACAAGATTGTAGGGTAATTTACTTTAAAGTATACCTGAAAAATATGATTCAAATTAACAGCCCCATTCAAGAATAATTAACAAACATATATATTAGGTGCAAAACCTATTTCAACTTATATTTGCAAACACCCCCCGTATAAAATGTGATGATAGCTTTTTGTAGCTAATCATATTAGGCAATTACTATAAGTCTTCCTCAAGTAGTTTTGGCGGATTTATTGTCTCAAAAGGGCTGTTTTAAATGATCAATGTCAAAGACATAAAGCATAAAAAACAAACATTTTTTAAAACAATTAGTGTTTTGGAAGAAAGTTAAAACTTTTAAAGAAAATATTTTTGTCATAAGCAAAGACTCCCAATGAAGATATTTTTAATGAAAAATGCTCAGTCCCACTAATGGGGACCGATGATAAAAATTGGCGAAATATGCTAAATTGTCGCTATTTTTGACCCACCCTGTATAATAGGCGGCTTTTTTTGTCTTAACCACTGACTGACTGACATGTCATTTGACTTCCTTTAAACCACCAATGCTATCATTTAGTTACTAATCATCTAAAAAGTATTTTTTTTGGATAGCTATTTTTATGATTTGAAAATATGTATCTCTACAAAACTAGACATAGAAACTAATTTAAACTTGCACATGTATCTTCAAGTGACTTGTAGCACAATATCCCAAAAAAAATTCAAAATTGGCTGAGAACCATTTTCCTATGTATTTGGTGCCGGGGTTCTTTATGTTTGAAATAGTCTGCCATTATAGATGTTGAAAGTTGGGTGCGCGCATGCTTTATACCTTTATGTAAAATTGTTAGTAAGTTCGGGTACAGAAATAGTAAGTAGATCATAAAATGTTTATTTTAGTTTTGCTATTCCAAAATAGATTGGAAGTAGATACCGAAATACATTGTTTAGATAGTAACCAAACTAGTTTACTATAATTTTTTTCTTTAAACCAAAGTGGTCGTCTAACGGGATTACAAAATGAACTATTTCCATTTCTTGACCGGAACGGTCTAAAACATGGTTCAGGTAGTGGTTTTTCACACATCCTTTTTTAACTTATAAGATGAAGATATTTTTTCACTCATTTTATTGAACAGTTTGGTTTATTACTGGCCAGATCTCGACCACCGATTATCTCTTAACCATTTCCAAATATTCATACGGCATTTTTGGTGGTCGAGAAATGGCTTGAGTAAACCATTATTGTCGACCACTAGTTCTATCCTTATCTAACTACCTGTTTCTATTTGTAAAATAAAGAGAGGTACTTATATTTTTTGTAGAAGCCTTCTACATAGAATATAGTACAAAAACCAGAAAATCCAGAAAAGCCTAAAAAATTATAAAGAGTAGTGAACAAAAATTATTTCAGTATCCTTCAGTCAGAAAAATTAAAGAGGGCACTGAAAGAAATAAAGGGAATCAGGGAGGGGAGTAGGCTGTTCAGTATCCCTAAAACAACAACAATTGACCTTATCAGGGGTCAAAAAGGGGATTGAAGAAAACTGATTCAGAATGCATTCTTACCGCCTAAGTTGAAAAAAAGATTGGGGAGTGGATAATTAATAATTATTGATAATAATTAACTGGTCGAAAACCGGTGCAGCAGCGGTTGACAATCAGTGCGTTATGGTCGAGAAATGGCAAATGGAGCATTTGTTCCATTTCGGATTTTTTCCGCATATTCTGCAAACAAAAATCTTTAATTTGTAAGAGATCTCTTATATTGTGATGAAATAGAAAGCAATAATCAAATGTTTATATACCTATTTTACATATTTTTTGTGATTCATTAAACTTTAAATTTCTCTTAAGTGTTCGAAAACCAGCACATTCACCTTATTCATTATTGCATACAAATGAACACTTCTCCTATGGAGTAAAAAGAACCAGAGCAAGGAAAAAAAAATGATTCCCTAGTTGGGTCTAGTCAATTTCTCTGCTTATATCCACAAAATTATGATTACTAAGATCTATGGATAATACCACACTGTTCATGGCACGTTCAATCTGAGGAGGTAGATTTCCAAAACTATTGGTGACAAATGGAGGTCGTTTTGATCTGACATATACCAGGTGTCAACATATTTTTTGGACAAGCCATGGTTTCCAGAGTTTTCAAGGTATGAGATCCAAACTTGACAGGGGTATTGGATTCAAGGATTGGAAAAAATTTCAATATTTCATATTCTCCCATCACTTCCGGTTTAACCGGAAACGACCCCAACTTGGAATTTCGAAAGGAACACCCTGTATATTTTGACTTTTTTGGATTTTAGGGACGATTCTTAGTACAATCACATAGTTTTGAGACGAAAAATTAGTACATTTGATTTTTCAGAAGCAGTTTTATTTTTGTATGTAGAGTTGGATCCCCTTGAACCAATCTGATGGACATGAATGATGAGTAACAAATATTATATGACAGTTTTTTCCACCTAGTTGAGTACTTATGCCGGTTTGATGTTACCAAAACCACTAATTGTAAAAAAGCCCATTTTTTCAAATGATTCTAATTTTCTTGACGAATCCATTGATGGTTTCGTATTGAAAATCGGATCGATAACAATCCTAATAAACTAATTATTATTTGTCAAAAAGTTATGAGGACTTTGGGGTATATCGTTTATCAAGTATGCTGTAGATACAAACTTGAATGACACTGAAATAAAAAACATCAATTTTCACATAACAAAAGTTCATAATCCATTCCAACAAAAAAAAACTACCTATAATACCAGGATTAGTTGAAGGGAATTCAATGTTCAAATTCCGCCAACTTCCTGACATTTTCTGGCTCTATCAGTTGTGTTTCGATACACATTTTGCAACATAGCAGGATTCATGGTAGCAAACATTTCACAAATGGGATTTTGTTAAATTTCAAGTGTTTGAGGAAGCGTATAAAACACTTGTTCTTTCACATAACACACAAAAAAGTGTAAAATATTGAGATCAGATGGGGCAGGCCAATGTACAGGACCATTTGTTGCAACTATTTGCTCATTAAACCAGTTCATTAAATAGTTCATGACTTAGAGGGTATTATGAGGCAGAGCCCCATCTTGTTGAAAATACTCATCAGAAACAGCAAGTCCATTAACAATTCTTCAATATGATTCTGAAGCAATTCTAAATACTCTTACCCCTGTCAATTGTCCTTGAAATAAAATTGGTCCAATTATTTTACTTCCGATTACACCAGCTCATACGCTTACTGCGAATCTTTCCTGAAAATTAAGTCCCTTCATTAAATGCTGATTTTGTTGTGCCCAATATCTGCAGTTTTGTCTGTTCAACATTTTATTGTTGAATCTTCGGAAAACAATATCGAAGGTACAAAATCGGTATTAGCAGTATTGTTCTAAAGTAACCAATAACACAATAAACTAATCTTCGATTTCCATTATTTTCATACAAATGCTTTTTCAAAATCTTCCTTGCTCACTCATGACTAATTTGTAACTCATGGCTAATTAATAAACTTGTTTTGAAAGATGAAAAAATCAACATACTGTTCGGAACCAAACAAGTTAGGGGAGAGACTGCAAATGGAGTGACACTCACAGCGGAACATTTACCAATATGTGGAAATACCCAATTTCTTGGGGATACACATATTTGAACATTTATATTCTCTGGGATAACGGTTTTAAGTAAATATTTAAATATAGAAAGTTAAAGAATAATATATTTTGCAAATTCTAATAAAAAAATCAGGTATGCAATAGTTTTTTTGGGGAGTAACTTGGAAACTCAGAAAATATTTGTTATACAAAAAAGAACCCCAAAAATTTACAATCATTTACGAAATGGGTTACAAGGACTGGTGTAAGGGGTAAAAAGATATTTACAGTATATGGAATATTTATTTATGAATTTCTAGTATTTTTCTTCTGTGTGCAAAAATAATTTAACATAACATAGGGCTTATTATGCCTTAATAGAGTCCCCCTTGAGTATGCAATAACAATCTCATATAAAACACCTCAATACTACAATAATGGGCAGTTACATTTTTGTCTGAAGTAAAGGCACGTGAGCCCTACAAACCATTGTTTGTGTACCATAGATTACACAAACTATTATTACAATTTTTATCCTTGAAACAGAATATTTAATCCTATTACCTATTTTTCATCTTATCTTCAAACATAAAAGTTCACATAATGCTCATAATTCTACAATTATATATTTTTATCTGTTTTCAATGTCATCACATTATATATAGATTGGATATAATTTTAGATATACATCAGTATTTTGTCCATAACAATAACGTATATTACTCAATATATCAGTATAAAAATGTATAATAGCTTATCTAATAGTATATAGAGGGGATCATTAGTTTAAACAACATGCAATAGTTTCTAAATATATAATAGTATCTTGACATGTTTTTTGGGTAACCTTCCACAGTTTGAAAATGCAAATATAATCAGGAAAATCTATACAAGTGTAGAAAGGGCAAACTAATTAGTTCACCCCGATAAGTTATTGCGTTCACCAAATTATATTTCCTATAGAAAAATGATTCAATTAATCAATAAAAAACCACATTCATTCAATATAATAATAGAAATTATAAAGATTTGACACTATTTCATTCCCATGCTTTACAGAAAAATGTACAGAATATTTTTTAAAACATTATTATTGTTAAGCCAAATTAAAATCTGTTTCTCAATAAACAGTCTGATTTTGAACATAAAAATAACAGATAAAACAAATTAAACAGAAACCTGACCATAGTATCTTAGTTAAGACACTTTTGGGAATACACATAGACAGCAAAACTATAATCGGAGAGTTATGTTTGAAAGTTAATAAAGCAGTTTCCAGATTTTAATTCCATCTGTCTAAAATATATTCTTGGAAGTATGTAGAATTTCAACCTTACTGACTCTTGATGTTTTTGTAAATGGAGGATGAAGGGCCAATGTAACACATTTAAAATGTATAATAATCTACCAAGTAGTATAAAACATTAAAATCTTTAAGAAGTCTCTGGAAGCTCTTTCAAATTATTTCCTGTATGTTTGTCAGTCAATAGTTTCTTCTGAAATGTAAACTGAATTAGTCTTGTGTATTCACGTACCTTAGGTAAACGGACAATTGTTACTTGTAAACATTATACAGTGAGGTCCAGGTATGAAATACATACATTTTTAGCGTTATGTATTTGTTTTAAAAAACCTGAAACAGGTCGATTTCTATTGTCAATTTACAGTATGAAAATATTACCACCTTCTTGCACCCCCTCTGAATTATGAGCACGCCCTCAAACATTTTAAATGAGAAGGGGGGGTGGTGTGGCACCTTGTTCGGAAGGGATTTTCATTCTCTGTTCAGCAATATTAAGTTTTCCAAATTTGGTGCAATCATAACTAAGAAAATTTATTTTGAAAATGTAAAATTTTGGTACAAAATGACCACCATTCACTTCTTGACAATAAGCAAGTCGATCTTGGAATTCTCGTACAACATTTTGTAGGACCTCAGGGGTTATGTTGTTAATTTCTTCCGTTATCCTAACTTTTAAATCTGAAATATATCTCTGGTCTATTGAAATATACTTTTTATTTTAAATAACCCCATAAGAAATAATCAGGTATTTTCTTATCTGTTTTGCTAAACATCAGCAAAGAGTCGTTCAAGACACCAAAAAAATTATTCAGAAAACCCACATAAATAATGTAATGTCAATCCAGTAGAACTGTTATTTTGATATTTATAAGTTGCTGACACACTTCAGTGTATTGAAAAATATTTGTGTGTATTTGATTTAACTATGGCTCATTTATCCAAAACTCTGAGAATAGACATTTTAATTATGATTGGATGCGGTTATAAAACAAGAACACAAAAGAAAGTTTGGGAAATGTTTAATAATAAATACCTTGGTCAACACGTCTCACAGTCTACAGTTAGCAAAATAGAAACAAAATTTCGTGAAACTGGACATGTAAAAACTATTCAAAAACCAGGTCAAAATGTTAAATTGGATGAGGAAAAAAAGTCAGATGAACCGTTAGCGATTGAGGAAAATCCGCATATGACAAGTAGACAACTTGCCGCCGACAATGATGTAAGTAAATCATCGATATTGTGAGCTTTACATAAAGAAAAATACCATCCTTATAAAGTTCAGTTGGTTCAGGAGTTAAATGAGGATGATCCTTATGGAAGGCAATAATTCTGTGAACTGATGATGGACAGAATGGAAGCAGATTTGCAAAATTGTTTTTTCTGATGAAGCTACTTTTCATTTAAATGGAACGGTTAATAGATAAAACTGTAGATATTGGAGCAGAGAAAATTCTCATTGGATGTGTGAGGCTCACACACAATATCCTAAAAAAGTGAACGTTTGGGCTGGTATCATTAACAAAATTATTGGCCCTTATTTTTTTGAAGGCACAGTTAATGGTGAGGTTTATCTATATTTTTTGATGAACTTTTTACAGCCTACATAAAAAGACTTTTTCCTGATGTTAATGATCCAAATGCAATAGATAGATCAATTTGGTACCAACAAGGCGGATCTCCACTGCATTACAAACGTATTGTTAGAGATTATTTGAATGAAGTTTTTGCCAATAGGTGGATTGGAAGACATGGAACGATTGAATGGCTGCCTAGATCCCCCGATTTGACTCCTCTCGATTACTTCTTATGGGGTTGTTTAAAATCAAAAGTATATTTCAATAGATTAGACAATATTGCAGATTTAAAAGTTAGGATAATGGAAGAAATTAACAACATAACCCCTGAGGTCCTACAAAATGTTGTACGAGAATTCCAAGACCAACTTGATTTTTGTCAAGAAGTGAATGGTGGTCATTTTGAACATTTAATTTAATTGTAAAATAAATTGAAAAATACTTCCTAAACATTATGTGACATTATTTCCTTCATTCTACGTAAAGTATTAACATTTTACATTTTCAAAATACATTTTCTCAGTTATGATTGCACCAAGTTTGAAAAACTTAATATTGCTGAACAGAGAATAAAAATCCCTTTCGAACAAGGTGCCACATGACCCCCCTTCTCATTTAAAATTGTTGAGGGGGTGCTCATAATTCAGAGGATGTGCAAGAAGGGGGTAATATTTTCATACTGTAAATTGTCAAATTGACAATAGAAATCGACCTGTTTCAGGTTTTTTAAAACAAATACATAATAACGCTAAAAATGAATTTATTCCATACCTATGGACCGCACTGTATAAACATATAGAATATAGAATTTTCTATTGCAATGGTTTAATTCATTATTTCCGTCAGATGCTTCCTCGAACCGCAAAATACATATTATTGAAAAATATTTTTTTTCTATTTGGAAGCATATGTTTTTGTTTAATACTTAGAGAGGTATGTTTTTTTCAGATATTAAATATATTGGTAACTTGATTTGTTGAAAATATAAACAGGATGTTCATAAAATCAGATGTGGAATCATCTGTTTTCTGTTAGACATTCACAAAAAATAACTTCATTTTAATCGTGGATTTTTCAATTCACAGAAAAATCTTTCTATCAATATTCAATTGAGAATGTTTCCCTTTTCAATATTGTTAACATTTTTAAATACATCACAATCTACATACTCTGGCAAATACACTTCATAGCATAACCAATTTTTCGAACTATATTTGATTCTGCTGCTATATTAATGAAAATAATATATATGTATTGTTTGTTTGAGTTCTATGTTCCATGTTGAAATTCAGTGTTGAATACCCATAAAAAAAATGGGCCTTGATCCTATCAAATAAAATATTTTTTTGCAAATTTATTTTTTATAAGAATTGTAATAATCATTTTTTGAGGTCTTAAAACTCTAACAAACGAGAGTAACATTTTTTTTTATTATAGTCATTAAAATAATAATAACAGTTTGTAAAATTGGTTGTACTATAGAAAACTTTCTATGGTACAACCAGGTTTTCTACACTATGTAGAAGTTTTTTCAAAATTCAGTATTCTTTTATATTGATAAAAAATGTGCTCCCAAGAAATAAATAAAATATTTTCTTATTATACATACTGCAGCTTAACAAAGCATCTGATAGAAATAATGAATTAAACCAATTTGTTAGAAAATTGTATGCTCTATATTAAGCAAGAAATGGTTGGAAATATTAGGCTTCACTTTTTTTCTGGTTTCGCCAACACGACATTAACATTGGTGTCATACTGCCCAAGCTCATGTCACACACAATATCTAATAATTCTGGACTATATATTTTGGGAAAACGTTTTTATTGATAGGTAATCATTAGCATTATGGAGAATCGATATTATTTGTTTGCAAACTATTTCAAGTTATCAACTTCATTATATAATGCAAACAAATCTGTAACATATAAATATGTGAATGATTTCTTTGTGTTTCAGGGCTTGGTCCAAATTTAGTTGGAGTGGCGCCTTCAAGAGCTATATATTTTTGTACATATTCCCAAGCCAAGCTATTCTGGAATGGTTTACTTCCACCAGATTCTCCAATTGTCCATGTTTGTTCCGCTTCATGTGCTGGTTTCATGGCCTCCACTTTAACTAATCCCATATGGTTTGTTAAGACCCGTCTTCAGTTAGATATTAATAGGAATAGTAATGTAACGGCTACGCAGGTTGTCCATAGGATATATAAAAAATCGGTAAGTCACCCATCTACAACAATTAATTTGTTTGACAGAATGATTTTATGATGGATTTGATTGGCTGTACCTGAAATAATATTTTATATTTTTTATTGAATATGAGTGGTGTTTGAAATAAAAAAAAAACATTAAGCAGATATAGTAAATCTTATTGACATAAACAGTAAATCTTATTGACATATACAGGGTTTTATACTTTTATTTGCATACAATTGCTATCACAATAACAAAAACCACAAAATGTTGGTTAAATTAGATAAAAGTTATACATTTTTGTGAACAATGAAATATTGTTGAACAATTTGGAATATTATGGGCCATTCTCCAAATAATTGAAAAATATGATTTTTTTACATTTTTGTCACTAGTCACATTTAATAATTAGAATTATTAAATGAGGTAGAGGTCGAGATTGATAAGATTGTGATTATATTTTTTGTTAAATTTTTCGTTTCTTCTAGTTCACCTTCAAATTCATTTTTATAAGATTCGTACCTAAATCTTTCATATCAATTTTTAGTAGCCTCTCCAATCATGCTTTTATCTGTCTGTTACTCTCAGGATATTTGTCGACATTTCTTTTCAAAATATTCCTCAGGGTTGAACCAATGAAATCTAAATATTTAATATCATAACTTCATCAATTTCTCAAGACGGGACTGATTTCTTCATAAATTCCTCAGAGGCATTATACTTTCACTTTCCAGCTACCTCAAGAAGAGAAGTATAGTTATCTCTGATTTTTCTCTAAGAGCAACCTATTCACCTACTTAATAATAAGTCTAAACTAATTTTTGCGTGAAAACTTGGTCTATGTTACTTTTCTTTTACAAAGACATTTTTATGTAATGAGGAATTTATGTAGCGATTATTTATTCTAAATGGAATATTCATATGAAATTTTCAAGATACAAACTTTAAAGGGGTATTTCGGGGATCACTCGAGTAAAGAAACAATACATTTTATTTAATTTTTTTAAAGGGAAGGGAAACTCTAAGTCTTTAAATAAAAAAGATGTAATCTCTAAATTACCATGGGTATTTTTAACAAACAAAAATGTTTCAATCCAAGCTTGGATCATCTTCAGTGGGGTATAAACAAATTTCAGAAAAGATTAGAAAACAACTTGTGAACAATGTAAGGGTAAAACAATTGTTGAAACTCACATAAACATCAGGTATGGAAAAAGTTAACAAGAACTACAAATAGTAAGAGCTTAACGTCTGTGACATTATGTTTTTAAATTTGGGTGAAAGACACCAAAAAACATCAAAAGATATGAACATAATAAGTTAACTTTAGTCTGAGACCATCCAAAAGATTGGAATTTAATATGACAGAGAACAGAAAATGATCACTGTCATTTTGTTGTTGTAAGAACGTAGTGGAAGGTCGAGAGAGGGGTGGTAATGCAAACTACTATCCAAAAACCTGAAACACTAAAAAGATCTACCCAAAATAGATGGAGCTAGTGGGAACAGAAAATGGCGGAGAAAAGATTTGTAAAGATTTTATGAAAAATCAAGGGAATTGAAAAAGGGTATACAATCAAAATGTATTTGATCATTTAAGGACATAAGATTAGGGTCGGATCTGGAAAGGTTAATATAGTAAATTTCACCGATGTTAAGAGAAATGCCTTTATTAGATACCTGTAAAATGCGGAAATCGTTGTTGGGGTCAAAAATATGTTGTTGGTTGATGATATGGTTTGCAAAGGAGCTATTACTATTGATTTTAAAGAAATGGTCATGATTTTGTTTTTTTCAATAATCTTGTGATGTTCTTTTATTCTGGTTCTGAAGGTTCTGCCTGTCTGGCCTATGTAAACAACTGAGAAATTAGGGGAGGAGCAAAGAAATTGGTATACACCTTACTTGTTTAGGACGTGAGTCTTGTCTTTGGTATTGGTTAAGTTTTTAGCAATAGAATTATTTATTTGGAAAGAAATAGGAAGGTTATTGTCGAATTTGTTAAAAATATTTCTAACGGTCATAGAAGTTTTTCCTAAATATGGGATGGAAGCAAACCTATCGTCGACAGGGCGAGGGGGGATTAAGTGTCTGTTAATATTCCTGTTGGAATGATGGTGGTAAATTTTTTCAATAATATGTTGTGGGTACGAATTGTTGTGGCCAATCTGTCCGATAATTTGTAGTTCTTTTTTAAAGTCAATAAGATTGAGCGGTATGGAAAAAAGTCTGTGAAAAAGGGAATTGAAAGCTGCAAATTTATGTGTATCTGGATGGTAAGAGTGGTATGGGATAACATTGTCGGTATGGGTTGGTTTCCTATATATAGAAAATTATAAACGAGCGTTAGTTAAGTTTTTATGGATTAACAGGTCTAAGAACGGAATGGAAAGGTGCTTTTCTTTTTCTATAGTGAAAGATATGGAAGGATGAAGTGAATTTAAAAAGGCATGAAAATTGTCTGATTCGGTTTCAGAGCCATTGAATAAAACTAGGGTGTCATCTACATATCGATGATAAAAAAATTATCTTGTGGAAATCAGAAAAGGTCGATAATTTCTTTTCTAGGTCAAAAAGGAAAAATTCTGCCATGAGCGGAGAAAGATTGGAGCCCATGGCTAAGCCTGAGTTCTGACTCTAAAAATTATTATTGAATTGAAAGAAATTTTGTTGGAGAACGATACCTAATAACGAACAAAGATTGAGGGTATGAAAAAGAGGGATATTTGAGGTAAGAAGTAGCTCTCTAGTGGTACGTATGAATTCATAAGGGGGAACACGTGGAAATAAATTAGTTATGTCAAAAGAGACTAGAATGGCAAGGGGCAGTATATCAATGTTAGATATTTTTTTGGTTAGATCCAATACTGTACGGGTTGTGAAAGTCTATAAGGTCTTTCAATAGACAGTTGAGCAAACTAGCTATTTTTGAAGTGGGTAAATTAGTGTAGGCAACCACCGGTCTGATTCAAAAATTTATTTCTACTCCACTTTGAGAATGGACTAGGTACTTCTACCGATTGAAATGTTTATTATTACATTCGAAAAAAGGCCAATTCCATCACATTCCACCATTGTTCAAATTATTCAATAGCTTGAGAAATGTGGATGTGTTCAGAACTGCCGGAAGTGTTAAAATATCGATGAGCCACGTGTAAATCCAATTAATGAAGAGAATCAAAATAGAAAAATAGTTGTTTGTGCTACTTTTGAAGCCAGGGCAACAAATTACTGACCAAATTAATATGAATGAAAGAGCTGTAGAATATTTTGAAAAGCAATGGATACTATTGTTATAAAGTACAAACAACACAGGCAATTTTTCCTGAGGACTACATTAGACGGATGGAATTTTGTGAAATCATGATGGAAAAACAAAATAATTTTTTTTTAAACGTGTTATTTACAGACGAGTCTTCGTTTTATTTACATAGGAAACAAAATCCATCCGCTGTAGGCTATTGGTCTCTGAAAAATTAGCATCTTAGTATTCCTGAATATCACCAGATTTATCTCTGCTTGATTTCTTTTTATGGGGATATCTGGAAGATACCGGTTATCGACACAAATTTTGAGAGAACTACAAATCTTAATGATATAAGGGAGAAAATTATTCAACTGTGTGCCAACATTACGCCAAATCTACTCAGAGATTTTCTCTGGTTCACATATTTTGTTTAGTGTTCTTGTTTTTTAATTTCTAGAATGTATTTTATTTTCAAAGACCTTTTGTCAAAAAAGGAACCACATCACATATTTTCAGAAGATATATTGTTACATTTATTATAGCAAATAATTTCTCACATGCAATGTACCACCGTAAACAGAATCTCATTCCTGATAAGCCAGAAGTACACCTTCCTGCTAACCTTTTGATACTGACTTGACCTGAACTGGTAACTGCTGAACGCGCTATCGCCCGAGGCGCAACACTAGGAGGGGGAAACATTTTTTGGTCGATAAGTTCAAATAGTTGTCATCTGTCATACATTTTCATAAGGCAATATTAATAATAATATATCAACAAATGTATAGGTTATATCTGGCTACTCACTTTTATCTTGTCTAAGAAAGGCCCTAATGTGACATGAAGTAAAGGTTTGCCAAGCTTTGGTTTCGCATCACATTACTTAATTTTTCATTAAAATTGATATGATGTTAAAAATTCATATTGCAACTCTTTATATTGCTTTGCGTTAAGTTCGCCTAATCCTAGCTTATTTATTTATCTGGTATAAATGGGTAAACATTTGTTTTAAGAAGTTGTACAAATTAGAATATAAAAAGTACTTAAAATACTTAAAACTAAAAAAAAGAAAAAAATACATACAAAAATCTAAATCTGAAGAAAAAATACATAATAAATTGCAGAACTCTTGAAAGCCTCCAAGGAGTCAGTGAAAAAAACAAGTTCTGAAGCATTAGCTTTCCTTAATATTCTTGACATTGGACTATTAAATCCATAATCAGTAAGATGTGAGTTCTCTACAAAAACAGTTTTATTATCCCTTGTTACTCTTTGTTTGGCTCTCAGATTAACTGAGGAGATAAGTTCTGGACAATTTAATTGGCCTGACAGTAATTTGAATAGAAATATTAGATCAGCTTGAGTCCGCCTGTTTTCGAGTGTGGTTAGTTGTAGTATGGAACAAATATCAGTGTAGTTATGACGATGGCCAATTTGAAAGCCCATTTTGTAGGCAACAGTAAGCAAACATTTATTTTGGACCCTTTCCAGTGATGTTTTGTAAACTGAATAGGAGGGACACCACACAAGTGTGACCTTATTAATGAACAATACAAAATTTTCATTGTGTTTACTGAAAAGTCTTTAGTGATCCTGCCTACACCTAGAAGTTTCAGTGATTTCAAGGTTATTTTGTTAATATGGGTGGAAAATGACAGTTTTTTGTCAAATACAACACCAAGATCTTTGACTTCGTCAACTTGGTTCAAAGGCAAGGAGTTTATGCAGTATTCGTATGGGATCGGTGTTTGAGAACGATTGAAATGCTTAACTAGACATTTGTCGAGGTTTAGTTCTAAGCAATTACTTCTACACCAATCTGTTAAAATATAAATAGTTTATTCAGCAATAGAAATATAAATACAGTAGTTCAGTATAAAAGAGTGTTTATTTAGACAATTTGACCTTAACTATTACTGGAATTTGGCACACTATGGTATTCTAAGATACTGTGTGTGCAACTTTCATGTTTGTAGAATTGTTTCTGAGGTACTGACTATGTCAATGTTTACATAGGCACAATATATTAAATAGTAAGTACTTTAGTTGGGAAAGGAAAAGTAGTTTGATTTGTGTAATTTAGTTTAAGTGAATAAATACATCAGGTAGCTTATTTTATTTATTTATTTTTTTATTTTTTTTCATTCAAGGTAAAAAAGGGAGAAGTTTGTTTGTATAATCCATTTTGTAATGTATTTTTTAGTTTTATTATATGGCATTACTCTAAAGTTCTGAGGTAGAGTATTGTACACTTTGGGACCTGTACAATATATATGTTTCTGGAAAGCAACATCTTTGGGGTTTTTCAGAAGGACATTTAGTTAGGACTAACCTCATGATAGTGCCAGCAACACTCTTTTATATCCAACACACTTTGTCCGATGTGATCCAATTCCAAACAATTCGAGGTTGAATCACATTCAAACAAAATGAGTATGATAAACATATGAGCGTGCTAACCCTGATCAGGAGAATATGGGTCGATCACCTTTGGAGGGCATATTTCTGACATATGCCCCTCTCTCCTAAACGATGGTCCCCATCATTTCAAACCGCTAGGAGACGAATAGTTTTACAATAAAAATAAAAATGAATTTACTTGAATGTACCACAATCTTAATATTTCAATTTTTTTTTAAATCAAGAACTGCTCAATTTACAAAACATTATTAGGTCTTCCACACATCCGCCTGCCTATCATTGTGGACCACCCTGGTATTGGTTCGTTGGTAGAACTTCCCTGGATCTTGGTGTTTACTTTTCTCATTGCTCCTGGTTTGGGTTCCCATTTTTGTGTCCCTTGTTTGTACTCAGGAATGGACTGAATATAATTGGATTTACGTTCACCCGTGGAATAGAGGAAGTTTCATGGGATTGGCTGATAACAATTTCCAAAAATGGCTTGTTTATTTTTTATACGGCTCTCGTGCGATGTGACTCATGGCTGTGGGATTCTGAGTGGAATTCTAATAATGAACAGACTTTTTTTGGCTGCTTCCTAAGGTTCCCGGAACTACACGTTTTCCCTGTGGTATTTCAATACCTTACAAGGACCCAGTGGCTTTGTTCAACCTCTTGTCAGTATCCTTAACTTTTACTCGTTCTGCTTCTCGGGTGATCAGTCCTCTTCTGAAATGTGTGGAATTCGATTTTACATGAAACAAAGAAAAAAAAAGGCAGTTGTTTTCCAATTATTAGTCATTTTATGTCCTAACTATTCATCTCTGCAATGTTTTAATTATCTAGTATCGCTATGAAGGTATTTATAATAAAAAAGTGTCGGTGTATGTTTATATGAACTTCAACTACTCTGTGTGAGCAAACTCATTGTTTTTCAATCACTATTACCTTGACCATACTTGACCCCTCATGTGTGGTTTGAAATTACACATCACAATATTGAGATGAGTAATGAACTGTACTTATTTCATTTCTGATGACTACTCATTTTGTTGTTTTGGTTCGCTCACTTCAAAATTAATCTTAATATTTATTAAATAACTCTTCTGGTAAATTTATGGTGGATTGTTCTTTCCCATCACTCAAAAGCCTGTTTTGAATTCCCCTATTGTTATTGCCTGAATTCAAATTAATTCAAGATGACAATATTCTAAGAAAAATCATTTCCCATAGAGTTAGGTCTTTCAATTAGGTCTTTCAAAAATAATGTTAGGAACACACACACAGAATCAAAATATGATAGAACCAAGTTTATTGTGTACAATAACTTGATTCACTTTTTTTCCATTAAATCATGGAACACTATTGTTGTCAAAACTATATCTCCAAACAACTCAGCTTATTCCACTAATAACCATAATGACACTCCAAATACTGACATCTCAGAATGCAATGTAACATTCTCAAATAATGAACAGGACCATTTGAACCCTTCAAATATTATTGGAAATGATTTTTTAGATGATTCACATCCACAAAAAATTACCACATAGTCTCTGTTTTGACACTCAATGTACAATCCATACAAAATAAACTAGATGATCTGTATTTACTCCTTAAGAGCCATAACTTTCCTCACGTTATTTCAATGACTGAACATTGGTTAAATAAGGATCAACCTATATATATCCCAAACTACACTGTAGTCTCTATTTTTTGCAGAACTGAGTTCAAGTGCGGCGGTATTTTAATCCTGGTCCATAATGATTCATTATCACCTCGCTACAATTTACTGATATTCAGAAATATAACAATATCATTGACGAAAAACAATTTGAATTTTCCTTGGCCTACTCTAGTAAAGCAAATATTTTTGTGTTAAGTATATACAGATGGTTTTATATTTATAAAAAAACAGGAAACTCTTTCTTTCAAATTACCACCTGGCGCTACGGTTATTTTAGCGGGGGCTTTATTTAACATTAACTATGATGATACTAACTCACTCCTGACCCAACAATTTCAAAACTTACTTAAAACATTTAATTGATCTATGCATACTAATGGTCCAACCTGAATCTCACAACTCTCGGGAAGCAAAATCGATTTCATATGCACCAATTTCAGTGAAGAAAATGTAACTCATCAAACATCTCCGATCATGAGGCCTTCCGCTGTAATGTGAGGATTTTCTGTGAAAATGTTGAATGTAAATTTAAATTTGGTAGACTATTCAGCAAAACAAATTATGATAAATTTTACACCAAATGTCTGATTGAAGAGTAGAATGCGGTGTTGTACTCTAACGATCCGTTTCTTTCCTTTTATACCGTACTTTCTGATTGTTTTGAATCCTCCTTTCCTATACAGAAAATAAGAAATAAAAATAAAAACAACAAATTTTGGTTAACTAAAGGAACTGCAAGTAATCTGAGATGCCTTCATTATATCCCAAAATTCACTAATGATTTTACCTTCCATAACCATTACATCAAATATAAACAAATTTGTAGAGGTGTTATTAGAACCGCCAAAAGAAATTTCTTCCACAACAGAATACCAAACAGTAATAATACTATTAAAGAAACCTGGCAGGTTGTGAATGAGTTTAGAGGAAACAATAATATCAAATCAAATACAGCACCGGATTCCAATACACTAAATGAATACTATTGCTCTATATCCGAGAGACTCTCTGAAAATATCGAAGCTGCTACAGATCCACTGCTTTATCTGAATGAATTTTACACTCCCGAAACATTTGTCTTACACGAGACAAATCTCGAGGAACTGACGGATACAATAAATCATGTAAAAAACAAAACTTCCAGTGGTATTGACAATATTTCAATAAAAATCTTCCAAAATTTGCCAATTTTCGTTCTCGAACTACTGGTCCACCTTATTGGTGATTCTTTTACCAGATAAATTTTCCCAGACTTCCTAAAAACCAGTATAGTGATCCCTCTGTATAAGTGTGGTGACCCCTCCGAGCCATCAAATTTTCGAATTCTTTTTATTTCCAAGCCTGGGAAAAATTATCGAAAAGTTGGTAAAAACTAGAATTATGGACTTCTTGGTCCTACAAAAAATTCTACATCATCAACAATTCGGTTTTCAATCTAACAAAAGTCCTGGGAGATGCAATTTTTCATTTTCAAAAAAATTTATTCTCGAATCTAAATTTGAAAGAAGCGAGCGCCGCAATATTTTGTGATCTGTCAAAAGCATTTGACTGTGTTAATCATCAAATATTGCTGCGTAAGCTCCACCATTACGGGCTCAGAGACCAAAGCCATAACTGGTTCGAGTCTTACTTACTATTACCTTTGACTCTGAACGCTTGGATCTCACGATGGGCGTTCTGTGCTAGGTCCAATATTATTCCTACTTTATATAAATGAAATCGAAAACTTCATCACAGATTCATTCATAACAATGTACTTACACTAAAAAAAATCTTTAAAATAATTACCCTAGAATTCATTCATACTTTTCATCACCTGGCTATCAACAAAAATGGATCAAAATTAGAAACACTTGAAAATTTAGAAAAAAAACTAGCTCGAGGTATAGTTATTCTAATCCCAATTGCAACGGCAATAAAAATAAGAGCACTACGAGGAGTGTTCATATGCACTACCCGGCAAATGGGAAATTTATATACTATCAGTGTTTTTACTTTCAAAGCGGTCCTGGTACAATCATAAAAAAGTTAAATGGTGTGGCCCTAGTTGCCCAGATTATTAGTAAAGGCGGTATCAAATATATTTGAGGAATAAAAGCTCGTCTAGCTGGATTGGACATCTGTTATCTGAAGCCACATGATTTCCCCAGTTCACAATATTCCTTAATCAGTGCCGTGTGTTGGTGAGGATAGGAATTATCCATTGAAAATAATTGTATCAATATGGCTTTCTGGAGACCTTTCGAAACAAATAATAAAATTCAGTTGAGATAACATGTGTCTTCTTTTACATGGGGTGATCAATTGCTATGGTTGTAAGAATAAGTAACTGAAAAAATACTACTGGAAAATAATATACCGACGCCTATGTCAAGGCGGCAATTGGAAAGAGAAATCCTTTACGAAACTTTTGATGTCGGACCAATTGGGATTAGAAATACTATATGAGATTTATTATGAAGAATAAAACTCCGAAATAAAAAACTAGGCACCTCCACCATATGTCATAACTATATTGCCTAATGGGCCTTAAAAGGGGTTAGTAGCTCATAACCAGGTCATGAACTCAGAATCGAAAAACATATATACAATATTTATTAACTCAATATATACAATAACTATACTTACACCTATAACTATATTTATAATGCTGCCAACAGTTCTACATCTTATTCTACTATATTGTATCACTATACTCGACATAGAATTAGGTAACTTATAAAATGGTTTTCAACCTCGAACCTCGCAACACTCTTTTATATCTAACACACTTTGTCTGATGTGATCCAATCCCAAACAATTCGAGGTTGAATCACATTCAAACAAAATGAGTATGATAAACATATGAGCGTGCTAACCCTGATCAGGAGCATATGGGTCGATCAGCTTTGGAGGGCATATTTCTGACAATATATGTAATGAGGTCGGCAATAAAAACATTGAAGAGTAATGGTCCACAGTGACTACCCTAGTTATCTAAAAAAAAAAATCTACATTAAATAATTTCGTGATTGTATTCGAGCGGGTACCGGTCGAATACGCGATTTTTAATGTATTTTGTGTTGCGTATAGATGGTAGTCTGTTTCTGGCCGAGACGTTTACAAAATGTTTCAAAGCTCTAGTACTTCACGGCGGGAGCCGTATTAATCAGCATTTTGTTTATCAGGCCTGAACTCCGAGGCATTGTTTCCCGAATGCATGTATTCTTTTATTAGATCGGCTCGCTGCAACAGTACCGTTTCAATGTGACCTGAGCCTGTAAGTATTTTGGTTTTCGGGAAAATAAGTCAATGTATCTTGATCTAAAATAAAATTAACTAAAAGTGAACAAAGTAAACAAAGAGTTCCTCATATTTCTTCAAATTTCCAAACCATCTTAAACAAATTTGTGATTTATTTATGGTAAACTCTCAAGTGCTAGATCCCAGAATAGGAATATAACAATATTTTTGCATTCAAGCGTAAAAAATAAATTCCCACAACTCTAACCTACAAAGTAACCGAAGAATTCTACTCATCAATATGAACGGCTGCAGTAAATGTGAAAAGACCGAAAATTTGATCTCCTGTGATGGATGCCAAAAAATTCTATGTGACAAGTGTTCTGAACTTTCCCCTTCTGAAATCAAGTGCATGCCGTTGAAGAAGAGGAAACTACTATTCCTATGCAACGAATGTGAACATGGTTTCAAGCTCATACCGGTACTGTTTAAGAAAGTTGAAAGCCTTGAGGAGACAGTCCAGAAACTGAAAGATGATGCTAATAACTGTACCATCCGCAGCCAACCAGTACCTGAACTAACGACAAACACTCCACTGTCAAATTCCGAATTAATGCACGAATTCGAAGATCGCACCAAGAGGACTAAGAATGTTATGATATATAATGTGAATGAAATCACCTCCAGAACGATCAATGAGAGAATCAACCATGACACAAATGAAGTCAATAACATCTTAACCACCCTTGGTATAACTGAAAACCCTATAAAAATTATACGCCTGGGTAAAGTGACTGGCAAACCCCGTCCACTAAAGGTTATAATGCACACCCAGCAGGCTGTCAAGGATTGTCTGAAAAATCGTAAAAATCTCACTGGTACAATTGTTCGCATTAGTGCAGACTTAACCATTCTTCAACGACAAGAAATAAAAAAATTATATGAGGAATTGAATCAGCGCAGAGAAAATGGCGAAAATGATATTCAGATAAGATATATAGGAGTTCCAAAAATCTTGAAAACACCCGTCAACGCATCAAATAGCTCAAAAAACTAATCAGCTGTTATTACCAAAACTGCGGGGTATTCGTACTAAACTTCATACTCTGAAACAATCGGTTGAATTGTCCCCATACGATGTAGTTATAATTACCGAATCATGGCTAACGAGTGATTATACTGAAAGTGAAGTGAACTTTAATGGTTTTAATGTGTTTAGATGTGACCGGAATTCTGCTTTTACCAAGAAATCACGAGGCGGTGGCATATTAATTGCAACTAGAAAGTATTTATCAGCCAAACTGCTGCATATGGATCATCAGAATTTAGAACAACTGTTTGTATCACTCGTCTATGGTAAATCCAAATACATTATAGGAGGTCTCTACATCCCACCTAATTCAGATGATGAGTGCTACACAAATCATGTTACTAGTATTGAAAATTTGATCAATATGAACCCCGAGTATAAAATGATTATTTTTGGGGACTACAACTTGACGGAAGCCACATGGACACGCAACAATAAAGGCACAAATGTTGAGTATCCCCCAAACTCCAAAATGTCTATTCTTGAGGAAACTTTTAATTTTTTAAATTTAGAGCAAGTTATTCTACTACCAAACATCAATAACAGATTTTTGGATCTGTGCTTTAGTCATATTCATGATCTCGATGTGTTTTATGCAGAGGATACTTTGCTATGTGAGAATTTTCATCATAAATCATATTCCTTTGGCCTTTCTACTGTCAATACTAATGATACTTTGAAATATGAAGTGTACTATCATGACTTTCGCAATGGCAACTATATGGGTCTCAATAATTACTTATGTAGTGTAAATTGGGAGGTCGAATTTGAATCAATCTGTGATGTGGATTTGGCTGTGAATAAATTTTATTGTATCTTATATAGCGCCATGAATATTTTCATTCCGATAAAAAAAATTAAAACTGATAATTTTCCGGTCTGGTTTTCTAATGAGTTAAAAAGACTGACTATATCCAAGAAAATTGCCCATACAAATTTTAAAATCAGTCGATCTGACCATGACTACGATATCTTCAAGCTTAAGATCGAGGTGTAAGGAATTGAGTGAAATATGCTATAATAGATATCTACACAGAATGGAAAATAACCTAAACGATGATCCTAAACAATTCTGGAAACACCTTTCTAATTTGAGAAAAGGTTTTGATCTTCCTAGCGAAATGATATATGATAACCAAACTAGCACCAATGGAAATGAGTGTGTATCATTGTTTGCGAATTTTTTCTCATCTGTTTATGTTAATAATGACCTGGCTATTCTGGACTATAACTATATACTCCAAATCAAGGATACGAATATTAACCTGAATAACTTTACAATAAATCTTACTGATATTTTCGAACTCTTTACAACACTAAAACCAACGCTATCGTGTGGCCCAGATGGAGTACCAGGTTTTCTGTTGAAAAAATGTATTTACTCTCTGTGTAAACCACTACACCATCTGTTTAACTTATCAATAAAATACTGCTCCTTTCCTGAATACTGGAAAAACTCCTATATTATTCCCATTCATAAATCCGGCCCAAAGAATATTGTTTCAAACTATAGAGGAATCTGCAAACAATCTGATATACCTAAATTACTAGATAAATTAATTTCGGTTCAAATTTCATGGGCTTTCAAACACATCATAAGATCCGAACAAAGTGGTTTCTGTCAAGGTCGCTCAACATCGACAAATCTCCTAACCTACCAACACAAAATTCTAGAAGCCTTTGAAAAACGACAACAAGTTGATAGTATTTATACAGATTTCTCGAAAGCCTTCGACCACGTAAACCATGCTATTCTTCTGGCTAAGTTAGGTTCACTTGGGATGGGAAAAAACTGCCTCAAGTGGACTGAAAGCTTTCTGTCTGGCCGTAGCCAGTGTGTACGCATTAACAACTATTTATCAAATGCCATATCCGTTACATCAGGGTCCCGAGGTCCCATTCTGCCCTATTCTCTTCAACTTATTTGTGAATGATATTTATGATGTAATAGTTAATTCGGACATCCTAAGTTTTGTGATGATGTGAAATTGTTTATGAATGTAAGTTGTTTTCATGATTGTCTACTCCTCCAGGCCGACCTGGATAGATTCAGTGAATGGGCATCAATGAATAAATTAATGTTAAATGTTACAAAATGTTTTCGATGACTTTGCTCGAATAAAATCCCCAGTTGTTTTGATTACAACCTCGGAGCAAAACCATTAAGCAAAGTGAATGAAATAAGGGATTTAGGCATACTCCTTGACACTAAATTGTCTTTAAAAGTCACTACAACAAGCTAAGAAATAACGGAATGAAAAACCTGGGATTCATTTTCAGGAATAGTCATCATTTCTCAGTTGAAACATTTAAATTGCTCTACATATCACTAGTCCGTCCAAGTCTTGAATACTCATCAGTGGTGTGGTCACCCAGCTATTCATGTGATACTAAACTGATTGAGTCAGTACATAAAAAGTTTCTGAGACAGTGCGCATTTAAAATGGGTATTGTCCGTGAGGACTTCCACATTGACTACGCATTCATTGAACAATCATTAGTCATCCAGTCTCTGGAAATTCGTAGAACTTTTTTTGATTTCTGTTTCTTATTCAAAATTGTCAATGGTCTGATCGACTGTAATTACATTCTGACAAAGTTGAGGTTCAACACACACTTTAGAACTCGAGATCGGAAATTGTTTTTAATTCAATTTTATCCTAACAACTACACCTATCATAGCCCCTTAGCAAGACTACCTCGGAATTTTAATGATATTCATGGTTCTATTGACCTATTTGATATTACGCCTACCCAATTCAAGAATGGATTGAGATCCGTATTAGAAATGCAAAATATATAATAATTTAAGGAAATGTATTTAAAATTTTTAGGAAATTCTATATAATATATTTAATGAAACTTAGACCTAGTTATATTTATCATTGTACTTATGTAAAAATGGTTTATCCGTATAAATAAATAAATAAATAAAACTGATCTCATTATTTTTGTTATTCCATATTTTTATATAATAAAAATAACCTAACATCGAAAAACATGGCTCGCGAAAATAAATATTTAAACGAACAGAAGAAAATAACTTTCAATAAAAAGTGACAGTGATGATGAATTTGAACTAAGTGAATCTAATACATTTTTATATATTCTTGAGTGTATATTTCCTTCGGAAAGAGTTAATTCCAAGTATTTTATTGTAGTGAATTTGGCTTATTTTTATCATACTTATATTTGTTATGAAATTGAAATATATTTGTTTTATATTTTTGAGTGTATATTTCACTTGGAAATTGAGAAAGTTAATTCTAAGAAATTTGTATTGGTCGTATCCTCCACTTATTGACAAGACGAAAGGTTGTTTCGATCTCAAAAAATTTCGTAAATTTACTGTTTCCTTTTTTCCAAATTGAGTATAGTTAGTAATTTTCCACTTATTCATGGCGAAAATAACAGCAAGTCAAGAGATTATAGTTGCTCCTAGATAATTGTAAGTACGGCTCTGGATAAATATATGGTTTCACTGCTGGAACCTTATAAGTACGCGATATTATTCCTTCATCTAACCGCGGGATCCGTGTTGATCAGCCCCAGCTCCCAGCCGTATTGGGGACGAAGTTTCATAAAAAGCTAACCGCAGTGAAAAGGTTAACATAGACTGAAGATAAATTATTTGCAAACAGGTTTACAGTTTCAAAACCATTAAAACTAACTTCATCATGTAAGCACGGTCATTATTTTTCATATTTGCATATTTCCAGAAAGTTTGTGTATTATATCTTATTCTCAATATTTGTTAAATACATAACATTCTAATATTGTTTGGTCAAAGATTTACACATGGAGCGTAATGCTGAACATTGTAAATAATCCGTCCTATCATTACCTATTTTAAATACTTTGTGTGCCTTTTTCTTTTCGAAAATGCAATGTCTGAGCTCGGAACTGTACCAGAAGAATAATTTGATTTTTTTCTAAGCTTGATAGGAATAAATAAAGTCATTGCTGAGTATATGACATCGTAATTTTTTTCGAATGATAAATTAACAGATATTTTACAGAGATACTTGTCCCACTCGATAGATGCAAAATAATTATTAATAGCAAACAAGTCAGCTCTATTAAAATCGAAAACCATTTCTTCACATTTCAAATCAGATTTCATCACTGGTAATTGAAAAGAGTAAGCTGTGTGGTGGATACTGTTGTGATGAAGTAGATCAAAGGCAGAGGACACACTAATAGAGTCAATACTGCTAAAAGGAAGATCAAGCATTTTGAAACATTCAAAAAGCAAAAACTTTCACACAGTGACACTGCTTTGGAGTTTTCTGGATAATTTACAAGTAATCCTAAATTTCCATTCATCCAAGATGCTTCAGGTAAGTTATAGTCTCCAAAAATAACAAGTTTATAATTTGGATAAATCAGAGATAGTCGTTCAACTTCAGAACAGTGATTTAGGTAAACTTCTTCGCTTGAGTTTGGTGGAATGACAACGAACAAACAATAAAGTGAATTTTGTCGTGTTTGATTTCAACAAGGACTTGTTCCACTGCAGTATTTTGGGATTCCAGACAACGGACATAGAGGGTTTCAATAGTGGCAATTAGTCACAACTACTCCTAAATTTCCATTCATCCAAGATGCTTCAGGTAAGTTATAGTCTCCAAAAATAACAAGTTTATAATTTGGATAAATCAGAGATAGTCGTTCGACTTCAGAACAGTGATTTAGGTAAACTTCTTCGCTTGAGTTTGGTGGAATGTACACGCAACAAACAATAAAGTGAATTTTGTCGTGTTTGATTTCAACAAAGACTTGTTCCACTGCAGTATTTTAGGCTTCCAGACAACGGACGTTGAGGGTTTCAATAGTGGCAATTAGTCACCTCCACCTCTTGATTTGGTAATGGTAAGACTTGAACGATCCAACCGAAACAAATTGTAACCTGGTATGTGTGTTTCTCTAGTTGACATGTTATCAATATCACCAAGCTATGTTTCGGATATCATTACAACATCATACATATTCTGAATAGCTAAATTACCAAAATCATGAAATCTTATCTTTATACCTCCAACATTTTGATAGTAACAGCTCAAGACACTCTTTAAATTTTTGAAAGTTGAATGACTTTGGGAATACCTTTGAAATGTCTGATTGTGAGATCGGTTTCTCCTTTATTTCTTCTAGTCTGGAGCTCATTTCGAACCTGATTGAGCTCATCCCTCTGAAGCTGTGTCAGGTCGTATGAAATACGATAACCTTTTCCATACAGGTGACTCCTTCTCTTGAGTATGTCGGTCACTAGGTTAGACTCTGACAAGTTGACCTTCAGTGGCCTGTTGCGATCATTATTTTGTGGTTTGCCAACTCTAACCACTTTGAAATCATACTCGTTTAGCTGGATTCTTGAGGGGGGGGGTGAAGACAATCCTTTATGGACGGACACCTTACAATGTTAGGTAGTGTGGGACTCGCTCATTGAGTTTTCGGGTCCCTATGCCCCCTTTCCTTCGGGTTACCCACCCAGTTGACTCGTCTGGTCAAGACTTCCGACGACACTTGGGCCTCCTGGCCCATTGTTTCTTGCCTGTTGTTCCTTTCTGCAGCACCCATTCCAGTAATTTCGTGCCCTGCACAAGTTTGTACAGGTCCTTTACTGGATGTTGCTGAACAGTCTCGGTTCACCAATTGGTTGCCCGAATATTGACTGTCTTCTGCGATCCAAAGCCCCGTAGTATATGTGATACTGTTTCTGGTTCCTTGCCCACTCTGCATATTAGGTCGCAGTTGAACAGTCCCATTTTATTGAGGTGCATGTCCAGTCATGAGCCCCATAATTATTTTCAGTTGTTCCCTGTTTAAAGGTCTGTTGTTTTTTTCCGACTCGGTATTCTTTCCCGTGTCTGTTTCCTGGGATGTCATTCCAGTATTGTTTGTGTTTTTCCTGGATCCAGTCTTCTCCAGACGCTCGTGCCGTGCGCTTCGGTACCCCGAGGGTATGTCCTAGACCTCGTTCGTTTTCCGATCTTCTTCTAGCGAGTTCGTCGGCTTTTTAATTCCCTGCAAATCCCTGATGTCCTGGCACACAAATCAGCTTGACGCGGTTTTGTTCTGCCAGAATTGTGAGTTCCTCTTTACAGGTCCATACCAGTTGGGACGACACTTCCTGGCTACTTAGAGCCTTCAGTGCCGCCTGTCTGTCTGAGAGAATGTGGATCTGTTCCTCTACTATTACTCTCCTATTGTTTTCCTTAACGCATTGAAGGATTGCTTAGACCTCTGCAATACAGAGGTGTGAGTAGCTAAACTCGGTTCTTGGGTTTCTGGAATACACTCCCGCACCATTCTCCGTCTTTGATCCGTCTGTGTACCAGATCTTGCCCTGTAGAATGGTGTTGAGTTCTATGTTGTTCCGTACAGTTCTATCTGGTATTGCTACCCTGTATGACTTGTCAAAGTAGAATCGTTTCGCAATGTGATCTGATCTCAGGTCTAGCACGTCCCTGGTTACAATTCTTACGATTCTCATGTGTCCTGTCCTTTCTGATAAGTTTTATACTGTACTGTGTACTCTGTGAAACTTTATAGATGAATAAATCTATCTATCTTATGTTGGTTAGTGTGTTTCTCAGTCTGAAGGCACCTAGCCTTGCCTCTCCTTGTATCATTAAGTGAAGGGAAGGCAATCACAGCAGTGGGCGTTGATTTCATTGCCCCTGTAATGCCTACGCAGGCAAGTCTTTGCACCTGCCTAGTTTGGTTGTATGCCACAACAGGGAGGTATATGTTATGGCCGGTATTACCACCATGTTGAACAACCAGTGGTTTTAACCCCCATTTCTTCCCAGAAGAGCGTCTCGCCACAATTAATGTGGTCTCCGTTTTTCTGGTCACTTTCATCAGATGCTGGTTCAGGTCAATTTCGAGTCCAATATCTCCCTTGCTCTGTATAGTTTCTCCTCGAAGTTTTAAGGGTCCTAGTCCCTCTAGTTTTCGTCTTCGAGTGAAAGTTACTATGGTGGCTTTTTGAGGGTTGATGTTCAATCCCTCAAAGTCCGTCCATTTGGTTACCAAGTTTAGGGCCCCTTGCAGTCTATCCCTAACCGTGGTGTTGAATGTCTCCTGTTCTAGGATGACTATATCGTCAGCGTACCCAAGGGTTTTATGACCTTTTTCTTTCAGAGACCCCAGTAGTCCTTCCTTGACCAGATTCCACAGGACTGGAGAAAGAACTACCCCCTGCGGGCATCCCCAGGCCGCCCGTGCCACCACAGTCTCCTCAATTAGGGTTGTGTATCATCTTGTTTCTTAGCATTGAGTCTATCCAGGCCACGCAGAGATGATGATTGAGTCTATAGAGGTGTTATTGAAAGCTCCATCTATGTCTAGAAAAGCCGCTATTAATACTTCTATGTTTTCCAGAGTATACTCCACTCTCTCTACTAGTTTGTGGAGTGCTGTTTCTGTTGAGCAGCCGGTCCTATAAGCATATTGTTCTCGATGCAGTGGCCTTGCTACCAGTGCACTGTCCCTTATATGCCTATCCACCAGCTTCTCCAGAGCATGAGACTTATAGGTCTTAGGGACTTCGCTGTTTCCGGTCCAGTTTTTCCAGGTTTTGGTATGAAGATTACCCTAATTTTCCTCCATGGCTTTGGTATGTATCCCAGGGCAAGGCTGCTTATGAGTATTTCGCAGAGGCTGCTAGGCAGTAGGTCCGTTCCCTTCTGCAGTAGTGCTGGGTAAATCCCGTCCGGTGATTTGGATGGTTCAAACGAGTTAATTGCCCATTGTACTTTGTCATAGGTTACCACTTCTTTCGCTAATGTCCAACTTCCCCAGGAACCCCTTTTCTGAGCCTCCAGCCCATTCTCATTAGCCTGTGTCTGTATTATTTGAGCCCCAGGAAAGTGTACCCTAAAGAGTTCCTTTACAGTTTCTTCTCATGTAGTGGGGTACTCTCCTTATTCATTTTTAAGGGAGTGTATTGCTTGATGTTTGTCCTTGGAGAGGATTCTTTGGAGTCTGGCACACTCTTGAGTACTTTCTATCTCCTCACAGTACCTCCTCCACGAGTCTCTTTGCTTTGTTTAGTGCCTTTTTGTAGCTGGTCAAGGCGTTCTTGTAGTCATCCCACCTTCTAGTTTTCTTGGCACTGTTGAATTTTTTCCTCGTTTGCCTCCTTAATCTTGCAAGTTGGGCATTCCACCAGGGCGACTCCCCCCCTTTTGTTTGTTTTTGCCTGCAGTGCCTTATCAGCTCCACCACAGCTCTTGTGGGTGGTGGTTCAGGATAATCCGAAGGAAAGTAGGCCGATGCAAGGATTACTGTTATACTTATCTTTGTTAACAGCTTTTGTCATTGTATTGTTTTGATATATATGAAAGATAGTTAAAGGTTGACGATAATAAATAATTTCCAGTTTTGGTTTTACAACCTCACTCATTTTCTAATAATTCACTGCATATCTGCAAAAGGTTATGTGCCCAAATCATGAATAATTGTGTGGGGTCCCTATTCAACACTGAGTGAAAGAAAAGAAGGAATAGTTCCAGAGGAAAGTTTAAAGGCACGTATCAAGTTTGAAATTGTGACTTTTCTTGTTGTCATTGTCACATTGGTTTTCACTTCCTGAGAAAACTGTGAGGAGTAAAATGGACAAATTCAGAAGTCTTAATATTCAAAAGTTCGACGGCAACAACTTCCAGTTATGGAAAATCCAGATGGAAATTATCCTCAGAACAGAAGGTTTACTAGACTTAGTCAACGGAATAACCAAAAAACCCATGGAGATGGTTCAAGAAAGAGAAAGAAAAGAATGGGAAGATCTCAACGCTAAAGCCATGCTTCTCACATATCTACTTCAATGGAATTCTCTCAACTCCAGAACATTATGTCATGTGGAACCTCTTCAGAAATGTGGACAAGAATCAAGCTCATACATGAGCAAAGATCTTCCGTTAACAAGGTCATATTGAAACAACAGTTTTTCAATTACCAAATGTCAGCAACAGATACTATCGCACAACACATAAGCAAAATAGAGTTGATGGCCCTAAAATTAGCCGATGTGGGAGAAAAAGTTTCAAACATTGATAAGATAGCAAAAGTTTTGGGTAGTCTACCTCATAAATATGGATTTTTTGTGACTGCCTGGGACTCTTATGATGAGAACATGCAGACTTTTGATAATTTGACTGCAAGGCAAAGAGGAACTTAGATTAAGTCAAGTAGAAGCAACATCAACTGCATTTGCTGCTGTAAAATTTCACCATAAACGGAACAGTCCAACTCTCGATAAAAGCAATGTCAAGAACAAACAAAATGTTATTTGTTTTTACTGCAGAAAAAAAGGTCACGTAAAATCAGAATGCAGAAAGAGGATCAACAAATATCGTGAAAATAGTCAGGATGACAAACAGAACGACAGTTTCTCATTTCATCATGAAAGAAATCAAGCACTGAGTGCTGAAGAAAAGAATCTTGAAATTGATGGATGTGAAGATATTTGGTTAGCTGACAGTGCGGCTTCCAAGCACATGACGTCCCATAAAGAATGGTTCAGCGAGCTGAAACCACTTGATTCAAAAGTTGCAGTCCAGATTGGGGATAATTCATTTATTCATGCTGAGGGAATTGGCACCATAAGATTAACAGCTGTCGTTAATGATATCAGAGAACCACGCACATTGGGAAAACACTTTGTATGTACCACAATTGAAGAAAAACTTGTTTTCTGTGGGAGCAGTTACCAATAAAAGCCTGAAAGTTGTTTTCGACAATACCAAGATTGAAGTTAAAAATACTGCAGGTTTAGTTGTCTCTGGAATCAAGCAAACTAATCAGTGTTACAAAATGCTGTTCGAAGTTCCTGAAATTCAGCAGAATAATTTAGCACAAACAAACACTCTGGCATGAACGATTAGGTTACATTAACTTCCATTCACTCAAGAAAATGGCTGACAAGGAGCAAATCCCTGGGATCAAAATCAGTGGCGTAGATAGTTTCTTTTGCAGCACTTGTCAACATGGAAAACAAATAAGAAAACCTTTCAAAAGTAGTTTACATGTTTCTGAATGGAAACCTGGAGAGTACATCCATTCGGATGTTTGTGGAAAAATATCATCTACATCGCTTGGTGGTACGAATTTCTTCGTTTTATTCAAAGATGAATGTACATCATATCGCTTCGTATATTTCGTTAAACATAAAAGTGACGTTTTTTCAAAATTCATTGAATTCCAACAAATGATCAAAAGGCAAACTGGAAATAATATCAAGATAGTCAGAAGTGACAACGGAACAGAATACGTCAATCATTCGTTCAAAGATCATTTCAAGACAGAAGGAATCATTCATGAAACAAGTGCCCCATATAATCCTGAACAAAACGGTAAAGCAGAACGTGACCTTAGATCAATCGTCGAGAGTGCAAGATCTATGCTGACACAGAGTGGACTTCCAATAAATCTCTGGCAGAAGCTACTAACATGGCAGTATATCTGTTGAATCGTCGTCCATGTAAACCAGATGGTTCGAAAACTCCTTATGAAAGGTGGATAGGAAAACAACCTGATCTCAGACATTTAAGAACATTTGGATCAGAAGCCTTCGTTCTTGTTCCAAAACATCAAAGGCACAAGTTCGACAGAAAATCAACGAAGCAATATCTAGTTGGATATGATGGATACAGTCCGAACTACAGAGTATATGAAACAAATTCAAGAAAAGTCAGTGTAGCGAGAGACGTCAATTTCAATGAAGGTGTCTTCAAGAAACAGTCTCCAGTTCCCAATTATATGTCATTCGAAATAGATAATACGTTCGGAAATGAAAATTATGATTGTGTCCAAATCAACAAAGATTAATGTGAAGTGAGTGAAAATGAAGTTCATGATCAATTGGCACCAGACAGCGATTTCCGAAACAATAATTCGCATCAACACAAGTTGAGGAATCGTGATCTACTTCAACGACCACAGCGGTATGATGAGGTATGTTGTGCTGCCACTATTGATGAACCTCAGACATACGGGGAAGCCATTAAGTGTGATCATAAAGAAAATTGGCAGGAAGCGATGGAAGACGAGATGAAGTCTCTTATTGAAAATCATACATGGAAATTAGAAACATTACCTTCTGATCGCCAAGCAATAGGTTGCAAATGGGTCTACAAAGTTAAATTGAAAACAGATGGAAAAATTGATAGATTTAAGGCACGGCTTTGCGCAAAAGGTTACTCTCAGAAACTTGGCATAGATTTTACGGATACTTTTTCGCCCGTAATCAGGTTTGAATCCGTTCGAGTACTTTTGGCAATAGCAGCTGTCAAAAATTTAAAGATCCGTCAGTTCGACATCAAAACAGCTTTTCTGAATGGAAGTTTGTCTGAGAGAATTTACATGAAACAACCAGAGGGTTTCAATAATGGAAATTCTAAATTGGTTTGCAAACTACAGAAAAGTATATACGGACTCAAGCAGTCACCCCGTTGCTGGAATATGAAATTTACCGAAATTCACTGCGAATTTGAGTTCAATCAGTTAGAAGCCGACAAATGTGTGTTTCATGCAAGATTTAGTGATGAAGATATGTTTCTGGCTCTGTATGTCGATGATGGACTTGTATTGTTCAAATCTGTGAAGTTAATAGAACTCTTTTTGGAAAAATTGGCTTCAAAATTCGAAATTACAACTTCAAATGCAGAATATTATGTTGGAATCGAGATAAAACGAGACAGGGATGAACAAAGCATATTTCTCAGTCAAAGTGGGTACATAGAAAGAATATTAAACAAGTTCAATATGAAGGAATGTCATCCGAATGCAATTCCTGCTGATCCCAATTCTCTACTATATTCAGAAGAAATAAACATAGAATGTAATGCACCTTAAAGAGAAGCCGTTGGTTGTTTAATGTTCTTAGTGGTAGTATCACGTCCAGACATCATGTTCGCTGTCAGTCAAGCTAGTCGTTTCCTTTCTAATCCAAAAAGGGAGCATTAGAGTGCCGTTAAAAGAATACTCAGATACCTAAAAGGTACTCAGACTTTTGGACTAATGTATTGTGCGGAAGAAGTCGACTTAATTGCTTACTCAGATGCTGACTTCGCCGGAGATTTAACTACCAGAAGATCGACAACTGGATATTTGAGTATTATAGCTGGAGCTCCCGTAACCTGTGTTTCACGATCAACTACTGAATCTGAATATATAGCCGCATCAGATGCAGCACAAGAGATAAGTTGGTTACATATATTTTTGCGAGAGCTTGGTATCGATATTTTGGAGCCCACAAAACTATTCATGGATAATCAGAGTGCCATTCGTTTAGTCAAGAATACAGAGTATCATAAACGTACCAAGCATATCGACGTGAGATATCACTATATACGAGAACGTGCAGAGGATAATACCCTTATTGTTTGTTATGTTGCATCAAAAGATCAACTTGCTGATATTCTGACAAAGGCCTTACCGAAAGAGAAATTCGTCAAGAATAGGACTTCTCTGTTTATATTTCAAAATACAGTTTACAAAAAGGGGAAGTGTTATACTTAGCTTTGTTAACAGCTTTTGTTATTGTATTGTTTTGATATATATGAAAGATAGTTATGACAATAATGAATAATTTCCAGTTTTGGTTTAACAACTTCACTCATTTTCTAATCATTCACTGCATATCTGCAAAAATTACCTCCTTCGACCCATTGTTTTCCTTGATCCTTAACTTCACTGCTGTCAAATCCCTAGAGTAGAGGTCCGGGGGGTTCCAGTGGATCTGCTATATACTAGCTCTCCGCTCACCCCTCCCAGACCTTTGATTTCATCCTGTCGGATCCATGGTTCCTGAATAAGGGCCACTTCGAAGTCCCTCATAGCCCCTGCAAGTACTGCCGTGGCAGTGTTTGTCCAGGACCCTGAAAAGTAGCAGGAATTGCATCCTCTCCAACGTCCTGAACGAAACGTCATCCACCGAAAAGGCCAGGAGTTGTCCTCCTTTCTTCCCGGGGTTTTGGCTCATCAGAGTCCATTCCTGAGTCCTCAGATCCGGGTTCTGGATCCAAAGTCTCCGGCTGACCTCCGATGGTGTGTTTGCTGACCCAGGGACGAAGATGAGCACCCTGTGTCTGACCACCGTCAATTCGATTGCCTCATGCAGAATCTTTGTCTCAAATTGTTTATTGCCATCTCTTGTCCATGATGATTCAATTCTTCTTGACAATTAATTATAACCAATTTGGTTATTCGATGATTTGGATCCAAAATGATTGGTCTTTTTATATCATCCGTAATCATTATTGAATTGTTGAGTCTTCCACCTATACGTATCAGTCTGTCTTTTTCAAGTAAAAAAGAAAATGTGAAAAGTCGACTACTTGTATAGAGTTGACGTCCGTATTTCAACATTCCCATTTCTTCAGGGAAAGAGTCTTGCTGTATTCGTTTCACAGGTAGTATTTCAGCTCTTTCGTTCGTTTCGTTTGGTATCAGCGAATTTGTAATTCGATTCAACGTATGACAATTTTTCACGTAGCATCCAGGCTGTAGTTCGAAGTAATCTTTTCCATTTGGAAAATCTCTCTGGATCTGGGAGTATAGGTTTTTCAGTTTCGCTGTGTACCATCATCCATTTTTCTCGTATGTTTCGTTGCCTCATCTGCTATATTTTGTTTGGATGGTATCAGAATCAGAAATGCTTTATTGTCATATAATATCAAATATGTTGACAAAACTTGCCTAAATCTAAGATACATAAAAATAGGATAAAATTTAATGCAGTGCATACGTAATATTAAAGTTATATATAAAATTTCACAGTACAGTTTGTCACACAGCATAAAAACAATTCAGACAACACATTAAAATAGCTTATAATATAAAATAAAGTTTTCTGTACATTAAAATGGTTTATAATATAAAATATTTAGGAGTGAGCTGTGAGGTTGTCCGTGAAGTATTCATTCAAATTATAATATACTTTTTGGAGCAGCAGTTTTTTCACTTCTTTTCGGAATTTATTTTCTCCTTCCAATTTTCTTATAGTAGGTGGAAGATGGTTAAATAGTTTTTTTCCATTATAGATAATTGAATTCTTAATTAGTGTTGTTGATGGGATAGGAAGACTGATGTTAGTAGTAAGGCGGGTTGCATAGACTGACTGAGACATAATGTTATTTAAGTGTTTTTTACGGATCAAACAGACCGTTTCCAAGATGAATAGGCATGCCAGAGGCAGAATTCCTTGTGTTTTGAAAAGAGCTCTACAGGAATCTCTGACTCCAGCTTGACAAATATATCTGAGAGCTCTCTTTTGGAGAGTGAAGACAGGTTTGATAATATTTTGAGAGCCTGTACCCCAGTAACATATACCATAACGTAAGTGGGATTCACATAGTGCAAAATAGGCGTTTCTAGCTGAATTGAGGTCGAGAGAACTAGAGATGGTTCTAATGGCATAGCAGTTTGATGATAACTTTTTGCACAAATAATTGATGTAATTATCAAATTTCAAATTTTTATCTATATGTAGACCTAAAAATTTGTTCACTTGTTTGGACTCAATAATTTGGTTATCAAGAAAAATGGGTGTGTATGTATTTCCAATTGGCATGGTTACTTATTTCCTTTAGGTCTCCTACTCTTTGTGATATGAAGACCTTGAATCGCCTAGCTTCTGACCTTTTCCAATGAAGAACAGTTTTAGAATCAAGAATGTAGATTATATCGGAAGTATTCAATTCCAAATTGTCGTTTATTGAATTCCCCAGTCTGGCACCTCTTAAAGCTGCCTGCTTTTCAAGTCGTGGAATCGATATCGGTTTCAGGCTCGAGACTCTAGCTTTGGCAGCAACAAATTTAACTTGGATGTTTGAATTATTTTCTCATCGATGATATGCAACTGTTGCATAAGCATACTCTGATGCGTCTCAGAAAATGTGTAGGTGGATTGTACTATATTCTCTGTTGAAATCAGAATATTGTCTTGGTATTCTCTCAAAGAAAATATTTCTCGCAAATTTTCTAGCCACACTTGCCATTTACGGTTCAAGGAATCAGTAAGTTCGTCATCCCAACCTATCTGACATTCCATATTGTCTTGTAATAGAATTTTTCCTTGAATGGTAAATGTGGTCAGAATTCTCAAGGGGTTAAAAATGGACATTACCACTTTCAATACTACCCTTTTTGTTGGATGTAGGTTGTATTCGAGTATATTTCTCTTGATTTTATGGAACCTTGTCTGAAAACAAAATATATCTTCATTGTGGTTCCACCACATACTCAATATTCCTTCAGTGCAATCTTCAGATTTTTAAAAATTTTTCATTGTTGAAGCTACTAAATTTTGATCAATATTTAATATTCTGTCTGAATTAAAATGAACATATATTATTTCACTTATCAGTTTTTTGGATTCATCCTCTTCATCTGCACATCCTAGATAGTCATCCATGTAGTGATGCTGGGATATGGCTTTGACTGCGTCAGGGTATACTCCACTGAAGTCCCAAGCGTTCCTATTTCTAGCCTCCTGAGCGAGACATGGTCCACTTGTCGATCCAAAAAATCCAACGGGTATCTCAAAAACTTCAGGTTACATTTTTCAATATTCTTGGTTTTGCACTGCATATAAAAGACACATATTCACCTATATACGGATATTGTCGTGAAAATTCGTCTATATTTATTGATTGACAAGGAAGATCAAGTTCTCTAAAACTTCGAACGTGTCTCAATTGATATGACTTGCCACTTTGTCCAGTTATAGTGAAACTGACGATTTTTGAATCATTTTGTTGATTTACCTCGTTCTTTGCCCACTGCAGATATAAGGTTTCTTACGGTCCGTCAATATTCAATTCATCTGTCAATTCCTTATCAATGAGGGTCACTGTTGAAGATTCATCTAAAAGAGCATAGGTGTGAATAACTTTGATTCCTCGACTGATAGTTATAGGCAAAATTTTTATAAGTGTTTTCTTATTTGATGACATAGGGCAATTTACCTCAAACTTTGAATTTCAGATGTACTTAAGGTGGGTTGGTTGTGTTCTGGGTTGGTTTCAGATATATCTTTATGAAGAAGTTGATGGTGAGGTCGTTTACAGTCAATTAGTCCACACATTTTTCGATTCCTGCACTCTCTCGCACTGTGATATGTGATATGGCAACAAACACGAATTGGACGTAATTAATTCCCATCTCTTATCGGTATGAAAACTTTTGAATTGTGAGCATTTACTCAAATGATGCAAACAAAAACACTTCTTTTTCTTATTTTTTTTTACCGTTGTCAAAGTGACTTTCTTTGGATTTCTGTTTCTTGACTTTTCAGATCTGTCATCAGGAAACATTTCATCATTTTAAATACACGCCTCATATCACAGAAATGTATCGTTTGTACATTATTATTGATCAAATACCTCAAATTCCGACCTCACATATGTTTTAAGCAACCTCAATACCACCGGACGCATCGAAATTACAATTAGATTAAAAAAATGCACGTTGTCAGTGAGGCATTTTGTGTCGTCCTTCTTGAATTAAATACTATTGAGAGCAAATTCTGTTTCAGTGATCTTGAAAACGTAAAGACCCCAATTTTTGTGATAATGCAAACCTTTTTGTAGTCCTGTCTAGCTTTTTCAGAATTCCGACCACTCTGCGGCCCTCAGTTTTTTTAAGATCTTACCAAAAATAGAATGCAGTCAGTATATCTAAATGATTTCATTGCATATCTTCAGTTTTCTGTGTGTTAGGCGGATTATACTACAAACATTTATCTATACTGAACGAGGGGTTTATCCATACTGAACGAGGGGTTAGTTAGTCAAAACAGAAATATATGTGAAACTGAATCTGTCAAAATGCTTGTTTGGTTGAGTTGGCAGCCTCATTTATATTATGCCAAAAACTATCTATTTACCCAGCTATTCTTGTTGAGACGTCTCAAGAATTCAGTGATCCCGCCTTTCTGCACATCATGCACTATTTTAGTCCTATTTATGTTATGGAGATCTCCATATCAGGAACTTTTCAAACAATTTAGGATAATGCGTTTTTCCTCCTTTCTGTTTATCATGAGAATCCTTGAGATACACAAAAAAATATTAAATTGATAAAAACCATCATTTTCATAATTACTCAACTAGGGAATCCTTACCACTTGAGACCTCCAAGGTTCAAGCTTGCAGTCTCATGTATAGATGGGTAGTCGTTAGGAAAAACCTCCACATGTAGTAAATTTCAAAATTTTGATGTGCGACAAAAAAATTATTCCTAATGAAGCGATATTCGGCAAGTTTCGAGCTTAACAACATAAGGGTGTGCTGACTGAGTCTGTTGAGTTTGCCTGATAGAATAAGGAATATTATTTTGGAGGAACATTTGCCATAAAAGTATCTGTAAAATAGAGATGTCGCCCACTTTTCTGGAATGTTCTAGAGTTGTTAGATAATGTTGGAAAATTTCCTTTACTGATTGGAATCCAACAGCTTCAGTGTATGGTGCTGACCCCAACACAGGAACATTATCCTAGAATTTTGCGATGGTCCTGATGTGATTGTTCCATAAAAGAATGTTGGCAATATTAACTCCAAGCATAGATGTTGATGATTGCATTATGATTGATCTACCTTAAATCATTATATTGGCCAAAGTATAATAATAATAATAATAATAATAATAATAATAATAATAATAATAATAATAATAATAATAATAATAATAATAATAATAATACCGTTTGATTCAACATCGCATGAGTTGATCTTGCATTTGCTCAGATGCCTTGCGGTACCCGATCAAATAGTGAGATGCATTGAACAGTTGATACCACTCTGGAGGACTCGCTTCACCATAACATCAGGTGGAGCCAAAGTCCAAACGGAGCAGGTTATCTTCAGGAGAGGTGTGTTCCAAGGGGATTCCCTCAGCCCCCTCCTTTTTTGCATCTCACTTATGCCATTATCCGTTGCTTCCCGAAAACCCGGGTTACAACTGTGGCACCCGAGACGAAGGCATAAGGTCACCCATTTATTTTATATGGATGACCTGAAGCTTTATGCTTCGGGTGAGGCAGATCTGCAGCAATCTCTGAGGGTGGTGCAAGAGTACACGCATGCTATCGGTATGGAATTCGGGATGGATAAATGTGCACTGGTTCATCTCAGAAGAGGACGATGCGAGGATTACGGAGAGGACGCGCAACTGGTAGATGGAAGCATCCTCCGCCATCTGGATGCCGGAGAGGCGTATACCTACCTAGGAGTGCAACACCGTTGGTACCCAAGAGGTAGTGGCGGTTAAAAACGCTCTTCGCGGCAAGTATCAGCAGAAACTCCGGCAGATCTGGTCATCAGAACTGTCGGGCATAAACAAAGTTTCTGCCACCAACATGCTTGCCGTTCCAATACTAATCTACTCCTTTGGGGTAGTGAAGTGGACCCTGGAAGAGCTGCGCGGAATCGACGTGAAGACTCGCAAAATGATGCACCTACATCGTAGTTTGCATCCGAAATCGTCCGTTCCACGGTTGTACCTCCCCCGAAAACAGGGAGGCCGTGGACTCTGAGTTTGGAGTGTCTACACAACAGGATGGTGCTGGATGGAGCCTGTAAAGTCATCAGGAGTTTGGGATCCCCTTCTCTGCATGGTCAAAGACCATGAGATCACAGGGAAAGGAGCGTTTCTTTTTAAGGCAGCAGTCCGTGCAGCCGATGAACTTGGTCTTGTATTCGACACCGAGCGGGATATCCAAGACTCTATCACCGAGTTGGAGCCCGCTCGACGGAGAGTCACCATAAAAGCTGCAGAGAATAATGTACATCTGCAGCTCCACAAGGATAAGCCGATGCATGGAATTTTCTTCAAACATATTGAAGACCACGGCTTATCCGAAAGTCTGACCTTGCTTTCCTTAGGTCAGGTGGACTCAAGTCGGAGACTGAGGATTCATCATGGCTTGCCAGGATGGTGTCTTCAACACTCTCGTGTATCGAAGCCGCGTGATGGGTATAGAGGTCCCTGACACGAGATGCAGGGCCTGCCGTGGAGCGCCTGAGACCATCATGCACTTGCTGTCAGCATGTACAGCATATGCGGTCTCAGCCTATATCCATCGTCATAACGCGGCGTTACGAGTGCTGTATTACCATCTACGACACTCGTACGGTATTGATGAGACACCAGTGCTGCCATACGCTCCGGGGGATATTGAGTCCGTTGTGGAGAATGAGAAGTGCCGAATTTATTGGAACTACTCATTCCCCACCCTCAGGCAAATACAAGCCAACAAGCCTGACGTAGTCCTCTTCGACCGCGAGCAGAAAACGATATACGTTATAGAGTTTTCGGCTCCGGGCGAGACGAATATCATACGAAAAGAGGATGAGAAACGGACGAAGTATCGAGATTTACTCTTCGAGCTCCGCAGACTCTATCCAGACCATTCTGTGAAGATAGTGGTTCTGATAATAGGGGCCCTTGGTGGAATGATGCCAACGCTACTCTCAAACCTGGAAATTATACCGGCATGCCGTAAATCGGCAAAATCTCTAGCCGGCCGCATGCAGAAGGCAGTCATTCTCGGATCGTTACGTCTGCTCAGGGCACATGATTCTCGGACCCAATGATCTCTCACCTCACGGATGTGGGGAGAGGTCATTGGTTTATGTAACCAGCACGCCCTTCCGAATGGGTCGGAGCTTCGGAAGTTAGGGCCTGACTGGAAGTGTTTAGAACGAAAAATAATAATAATAATAATAATAATATAATACAATAATGCAGTATATATTTCAATAATTAATCTATGAATATTTTTATTTATAATTATTTAATCTATATAATAAAAATGACTTGCAATTTGTATTGCTAGGCGCATCACTTGAGAATGGCTGGACCGATTTGACTATTTTTTTCTAATGTTCATAATAGTTCAAAGAAGGTTATTAGAGAAAGAAAAATTGGAAAAGTTGCCCCGGAAAATTGAAAAATTCCTTGTTTTATGGGATTTTTGTATGAACTCAAGAACCAAACTCAGGGATGCATAGCGCGTAATTTATTTTGTTTTTTCATTATGATCCTGAAAAAGTTTTCAGGAAAAAAAATCGGGGCAATTACAAAGGAAAGTCGGACAAACTGCAAAAATCATAGTTTTTGTATGCACTCTCGATAATAATTGACGATAGGAATGACGAATTCTTTTTTTGAAAGTGTGTACATTTACGTGTTTTTCCATGGAGAAGATTTTTATGCTATCCATTTTACTTTAACTCGCCACTAGACGGCGCTGCAGCACATCAACTCCTATACCGTTCAACCGTTCGCCATGAAAATTGGAATACACAGATATTTGAACACTGAGAATATTTGCCCGTTATCCATAACAGGATAACGGGAAAACCACGGGTTAACGCGATTAAGGGAAATGCGTTAACGGGATAATCACGGGTTAACGGGAAGCGGCCAGAGTCAAAAGCAAAAAAAACATAGGAAAAAAGAAATTCTACGCGGACGAGAGTTTTTAGGAATATAGAAATTTGGACAGGACAACGTCTGTCGGGTCAGCTAGTTTATAATATATTTCAGGGGTTGCGATATATAAATATGATAATACAGTTCAGATATGTTTTCCAAATTCAGGAGCACCATAATTTTTTAATGATGTAATGTATATTATGAGTTCATTATTATCAAAAAGATTGAGAAACATGGACTTTTTTATGTTTGGCGATTCAGTTTATAGATTGATGTGTTTATTGCAGAAATAAGCTATCTTTTTATCATTCAGGAAAGAATTATTGTTATCATCTGTTACATTTATATGAGTTTTAGATTTGGTGGTATTATAATTGGTAGCCTCTGATATTATATGATAAATCTATTTCATATTATCAGTATTGTTATTTATTTCATCAGAATAATATTTATATTCAGCAGCAATTATCTTATTCAGTCGTTTTCTGTTTGTATTCAAGTTTTCATTATTTTTCATTACCTTTTTTCAATTTATTTGTTTCAATTTGATATTTAACAGAATTTATTATACCTTAGCTTATCCATGTTTTTTCATAAAGATATATAAAAAAAAAATTGCATGAGATTTCTTCTTCTGTTATAAAATCATCCAACATTTCTTATTAATGTTTAAAATTGCTCTTGTATAATAAGAAATGTTTCATTAATTGCTTTCTTTTCTTTATTTTTTCATCATACATAATATTTAAGTACATTGGTCAGTGATATTTGAACCGATTATACAGGGGTTGTATACAAAATTGTGTGCATCTTGATTAAATATGGTATGTGAATTATTGGTTACTCTGGTTGGGAATTACTGTATGAATAGTAATAGTAAGTTGTACCTGAAAGGAAGGGTCGAGTGGATACATTTTCACACACCCACTTTGGCCACTACTAACTTTGCTTTAAATCGTGATATGCTAAATGAATATTTTATTCTCAATGCTATTAAAAAACAATTCAAGTTCACCTATAAATAAATCATTGAAGCAAGATGAAGTCTGAATGTTTTTTTTGGGGAGGTGTCATAATATTGTTTTTTATATTTTTGGTTTTCTTTTTCCCTGGAAGAAAAAATTTTTAATTATCTGTTCTAAGAAGGGCAAATTACAGAATTTACCCCAATAAGGATTTGAGAAAGAGAACAAGGTGATTCCTGAAACGTTATCAAAGGAAGTATATTTTTCATTTAGAATTTCCATTATAAGTTGAATGTAGTATTTTCCACGTGCCATTTTTTATTTATCTGCATATTTTTATTTATAATTTTTATTTAAACCACAACTCTGTGTACAAGTTATGCCAATAAGAAATATGTTCTTCTGACGATATAATATACCTGCCTGATTGAATAGAGTAATGGTTTTGAAGAAATAGTTAAACTGTTCATCTGGTCTGTTGAACATATTTTACCATATATAATGACTAATTCTTTGAAATATATTATATTTCTCGAAATACTGAAATTATCTCCTAATTAAACCCATTAACAAATAAGGAAATTTTGAATTGATACATAATAATAATAATAATTTATTGCACTTATGAAATTACAAAAATGTACAAGTCAGTCACAGAAAAGTATACACTGAGTGAGTAAACTAAGTATATCTAGCCATAATGATTGGCCAAGTAATCCTCAATTATGTATAAGGCTCAAGCTCACAAAGTAGTTTCATTAGTGGTACTTCATTGAAGGCAAGTGGGGATTTCGAATATGAAATCTCTTCTGCAGTTTCTTCGATTGCCTGCTCATTATTTTCAGTCCAAGCAAGGAAATGACGCGGGAGTTCTGTTTTTTCTGGAATGTTTGCTGTTTTGAAATAATTTCGATTTTCAATGAATATGACATCTCGGGATATTTGTATTTTTCGTTTTTTCATGTTATACAAACGATAGCCTTTCGTCTCTTCACTATAACCAACGAAAATACATTCTTCCGATTTGGAATCCCATTTACAATGTTTCTGTTTTGGAATGTGCGCCAAAGCAGTGCATCCAAAAATCCGTAAATGCCCTAAATCAGGCTTCTGTCCAGACCATCATTCTTCAGGTGTAACATTTGACAAAACTGAAGTTGGTGAACGATTCATGAGGTAAACAGCTGTAGATACAGCTTCCGCCCAAAACTCTGTGTTCAAATTAGCATCATACATCGTGCTTTTTCGGCTATTGTTCTGTTTTTTCTTTCCGCAAAGCCATTCTGTTCAGGTGTATATGCAACTGTCGTCTGATATCGAATACCTGATGCACGGAGAACATTTTCCAATGATCTGTTCATATATTCTTTACCATTGCCTGTGCGAATTATTTTTATTTTCTGTCTAGTTTGATTTTCAGCGAAAATTTTGAAGTATTTGAAAGTTTCTGTCACTTGGTGTTTTGACTCAAGGAGATCATCCGTGAATGTGAGGAAATATTTCGATAAATCCGAATGAACAAGGGTTAGTATGTGACATTCGCGTTTTTCCTTTGGAACTGAAGGCTGCTTTCCTCTCGCACATGATATGGTTGATTTTTTGTTGAAATCTATTCCAATGACGCATCCTTTTCTGAGAAGGTCCATACTAAGATGTCTAAAAAACATGGTGTATTCACTTATACCTGTAAAATATTGGGACAACCTGGGGGACACCAGCCCACTTGATAAAAATAGTTATCTAGAGTTTCAGATGGCTCCGACGTCGTTTCTTGTCATAATTCAGTAAACTGAATTAAAGACCACACAGGGTGTTTTTGTGATTTGTGTCTCTGTTTCGTTCTGAGATTGTGCTTTTGTCGTCTTTAAGATTATGTCAATTCGTTGTGAAATACTTTGAGGTTGATCGATCGATGTAACATATTTTAGAACAAACTATTCCATGTTCAGTGTTACATAGCATTTTCGAAAAGTGTTCTGAAATAATTCTAATTATGAACAATTGTAGTGCGTACCAATTTTGTATAGTTAATTTTCTATTAATACCGCTCCACCGAGTTGATACTATATATTTTTGTCCCATGAACACAAATTCAAGATCAGTGCTTGTTCAAAATGTATGTGGATAGTGGAAAAGCCCTAACAAATTTCATAAACTATAATTAAGATGTGTTTTGAACGTTTCTTATTGCTAAAAAAGGCGGAAAAGGGACTTTTTTTGTTCTTTGAACCTCTGAAAGTATTTGAGAATGACGCGTGTTCATGGGGCAAAATACGTAGGTAACACCAAGCCGCAAGACTCAACTCGACGGAGCCGTATCAACAATTAATTTGGACAATCCCGCTTTGCTTAAGAAGTTGAATTTTATATTATTTTCTCTGTTCAAGATATTCAGACGTGTCTCGGGAAAGAACTTACATGTTTTGTATAATTTTCAGCAAATGACATGAATAAATGTCAGTACTCCACAAAAACTTTTTTAAATACTTCTTTTTCCAAATAAATTTGGACAGATTGATGAATAAAAGGAATACAAAAATTTCCCGTAAGATTATGTAAGTGTTGGATAATCCTCCTCTGTTCAATGTACAGTATTATCAGGTAAAAAAATTACTTTTTTGTTATTCTATTTTGAGGGTAACCAATTTTTTCTCCTTTGTTCTGGAAACAGCAAATGATCAGAAAAACTTGATTTAAATTTTTGAGATAGAATTCATCATTGAGTAACAAATCCAATCTCATGGTTTTTATGCTTTTCGCAAGGAATTAAAAATAGAATGTAGAATGAGAAAACGCTTCGGGTATTTTCGTATTTGCAAGATCAATAAAATAATTATGTTTTTGGGTAGAATTAAATATATTATGAGACTATATTGTCATAATCAGTCAAAAAATTGATTCCTAGATTCCTTTGATTGAATCATTTACATGTTATATGTATATATATATATATATATATATATATATATATATTTTTATGGTGCATTCGATGTGTTATCTCATTGACAATCAGTATGTGTATTCCATTGTTTATCATTATTGTCCACATTTATTTTGGAATATAAGTTGATTGTTAATTATGAATCAATAGACAGGAAAATCCTTTCAATAAGTGATGATATCGGAATAGATAAATATGTATGTGCTAGTAATTTCAACAAAAAATTTTAAATTTAAATTTGCTCATATAAAAATTTATATAGTTTTAATGGTAAATTACATACAATTACTGAATTTATCTTTCAAACCAATTAAAGTACGGGAGATGCAATCTTTCGCTTTCTGAAAAATCTATATACTAGTCTGAAGGAAGTGAGCGCTGCAGTGTTTTGCGACATATCTAAAGCTTTTGTCTGTTACGTAATCTTCATCTCTACAGCTTCAGAGGACGAAGCTTCAATTGGTTCGAGTCCTATCTGAGTGAAAGAACCTCTCAGCTTTTGGGCAAATTAAGAGGTGTTCACTATGTTGGCAGACAACACGAAAGAACTCAAATTACCTTCTTAGTAAAATGACTTGTATATGTATAAATTAATTTGTATATTCTCTTAACTACCTTTGCCCATTTTAATAGTTTTTTTCAACTTGTCATTGTAATGTATCTAGTATCTAGCAAGTCAAATATTCTTATTATTACTTTTATAATAATATTTTATATTATATATATTTTGTACAAACATTTTCCCAAGAGATGACAATCTTCTAACTAAAAGAATTGGGTATTTTCTTCCAAAAGAGCCATGGGACACTCTGTGACGGTTCGGAATTCACCATCCAAAATCGAGATATCTTCATAGAATGAAAAGTCCACGCTCATTTATGAAATTCATGTGATTATTACAAAGTGATTATTATCCTAATAATAGTCATTAGCCTTATCGATCTAGGGAGTGGGCCTTGTTCTTCCGAACAACTGCTTGGTTTAGATCGCCCTCCTCCAATTATCTCATGCGGGGTGTTACATACTGAAAAATAGAAGCGAATCTGATTTATATAATTTTTTTCTCCCCTTACCTTTGTTAGCAGGGCTCACCTTTTCCGGAGAATCATTCTAAGATAGCTGGAAGTAGCCTATACTGTCGCAGACAGGATTCATCGATTTCTCAACTTCATCGATTTCTCACCTTCATCGACAGATTTTATGATACCTACAATGAACTCTCTGATTTAGGTCAGGTTAGAAGGTTGTTAGAGAGGTAATAGTCCGGCAGAGATGGGCAGTGAATGGCTTGGTAATAGTTTGTATCGGAAAGTTTAATGGAACAATCCTAAGCAATAAAAAGTTATCTATAAGCAACAACAAAAAATAAATTATGTGCAAGTGTTACCCAGAATAATAAATACGGGAGTGGCTAAGTGACCATCAGAACGCTCCAGAATTCCAAAACATAGGAGTGGCTAAGTGACCAAACAACTATAGTTATCTTATTAAATTTGGGTCAACATGAAGTGCCTATCATGCTCCAGGCCACCTGACAAAATAAACATTTTTCACTGTGATAAATGCAAAAATCAACATTGTGTAGAATGCTTCGCTCTCACTGCTTCCGAAATAAAAGTGATGCAACTGAAGACAAATCGAGTACTAATCCTAGTTTGTAAAAAATGTGCAGATGAACCCACCCTACACTTGAACGCCCAAATGAAATCCATGGAGATCTTAATCCTAGAAGAACTCAGAAAAATCAACAAAATTGTGGAAATACAGAACGAAAAAATTGAATCACAGGGTGAAATAATAAATAAACTGGTCCGAGAATCAGTCAATGTAAAAAAGCATGACAATCCGAATACCTATGCAGCAGCAGCATCTAGGAGTACAGAAACAATAGTAATAAAACCAAAAGAGAAACAAGACAGTAATCTAACAAAAAATGATTTGAAAGACGCAATTGATCCTAAAAAATCGGCAATGGCCATCGAAAAACATCAGGGAAGGAAGAGAGGGAACAGTTATTATAAACTGCAGTGATTCAAATACGAAGGAGAAAATTAAACAAAGTGGAAACAGAACTTGGAAATAAGTACAGCATCAAGGACGGGGTACAAAAAAACCCAAAAATAATCATACGTGGGGTGGAAGAAGAACTTATTGATGGGGAAAATGAGTCTATCATTGATTGTTTGGTGGAACAAAACGACTTAAATATATCAGATACGTCAGTCTTACAAGTGGTGTCTAAATATAAACAAAAAGACAAAAAGAACAAGGGAAACATAATTCTTACTCTGAATGTGGAGCTGAAAGATAAAATCTGTCAAATGGGAAAATTAAACATTGGATGGCGAAGGTGCATGACCCATGAGTATTTCTCAATAATGAGATGCTATCACTGTGCAAGATATGGTCATAAAGCAAGTGACTGCAAAATAATGTAACCTGTTACAAATGTGCTGGGCCACACAGGACGAATGAATGTAGTGCTAATCCCGAAACCTTGAAATGTATCAACTGTGAAGAAACAAACAAAAGGCTTAACAAATCACTGCAATCCAACCATTCAGCTTCTGATTCTGAGTGTCCATGCCTCAGGAGAATCCTAGGTTTGGAAGCAAATAAAACTAAGCATTCCTAACAATCACCGAACGTAGAAACCGTATATATGCCTGAGGAAAAAATATCCCTATATCATCAAAATGTACAAGGTATTTCTAACTGTATTAATAATATTGCGGTGATAGCTGATGAGCTGAAAGTGAGCTTTATTGCAATCACTGAACACTGGCAATCCTCAAACAGAATAGGATCATATCAATTAGAAAATTTCAACTTGGTGGCGTCCTTCTGTCGGTCTGCAGAGAGTGCACATGGTGGTGTTGCTCTATATGCTCATAACTCTTTAAAAACCTTTCAAAGACACGATATCAATTCTATTAGTGAGGAATATGTTTTTGAATGCACTGCAGTGGAATTTAGGGTCAACTACAATTATTATGTTATATGTGTGGTGTATAAACCCACGGCAACGAATTTAACTTGCTTCATAGATAAACTGGATACATTATTGGAAATAGCCACACAAGGTAATAAAGCAGTAATAGTTGCCGGAGATTTCAACATCGACATGTTAACAACTGCAAAAAAATTTAAAAAATAGAGATACTATGAATAACCTATTGAATTGTTATAATATAAGTGCAATAATTCATGAACCAACAAGAGTCACCAAAGATAGCTCAACCTGTTTAGACAATATTCTTGTTTCAAATTTATTGTTATGTCACTCCGAAGTTCTAAACACAAACATATCAGATCACTATGGTCAACACATATGCATAAATATAGATAGTGAAATCTCCCAAGAAACATACGAGTACAAGAAATTTTATGGATCAGAAAATTATAAACATTTATTCACACTTCTTGAAAATGAATCGTGGTTGACAGTTTATGATGCCCGATCTCTTGATGAAATGTACAATAGCTTTATTTTCTCCCTTTCGGTTTTTTCAATATCGCATTTTCTTTAAAAAGGGTCCAAGTAACCAAAAACTCGAGACCAAAATGGATCACACAAACTATTTTAGAAGCTAAAAATACTTTAAACCTTTGCTCAGAACTTTATCAGCACAATCAAATATCAAAACAAGTTTTCACTGACCATAAACGATCCTATTCCAATCTACTTCTAAGTGAGAAAAAAAAATACTATGGCGAGAAGATTTCACAATCAGACAATAAAACCTAAACAATCAAAATGATGAATTGGTAACATCACCAGAACAGGCTAGCAATCTTTTCAATCATTTTTTTCACGACAGTGGCATCTCAATTGGTTGGAGATGGCCCAAAAATAGTCATGTACATCAAAGCAATATAAGAGAAATTCCAAATTCCATTTATTTGTCAGAAGTCACACAAGAAGAAGTTTTAGAGATCATATCCTGCATGAAAAACAAGTACTCTTCAGGTGAGGATAATATAAGTAATGTTCTTCTAAAAAAAATTGGGAAATTCATAATAGAGCCTATCACTTACATAATTAATGAATCATTGAGTCTTGGTGTATTTCCCTCTAGGTATTTTTTTGGACCTATTGAAAGCCTTCGACTGTGTGAATCAAGAACTACTTTTGAGTAAAATGGAAAAAATTGGTATTAGTGGACAAGCAAATAAATGGTTCGAATCATATCTTACTGACAGAACACAAAAAGTTGTTATACAAAATGGTCACACTGAGCACTTTTCAGATGATGCAACAATAAACTTAGGAGTACCCCAGGGCAGTGTACTCGGTCCAATCCTATTCATTTTCTATGTCAATGATATGCCAAACTTGGTAAATGACCCTCAAATCTTATTAACAAACTATGCTGATGATACAAATATACTAATAGCAGGAAAGCAATACGAGGATTTATGTGAAAAAACTATTGATATTACAAATAACATTGCTCACTGGTTTGAAGACAACACCCTTTTATTAAACACTAAAAAAACTAATGCTATTTTGTTTAGACATAGTCGAAATACCAATAATTTTCCCTCACATGTCCTCATAAATGATACAGAAATAACATATAATGCTAGCACAAAGTTCCTTGGAATCACCATTGATCAACATATGAATTGGATAAATTATGTACAACTGCTATGTGGTAAACTGAGTAGATCTTGTTATTCTCTCAGAGAACTAAAAAAAGTTACTGATAGCTATGCTCTACTAACAGCATACTTTGGTCATTTCTATTCCTCAATGAGCTATGGAATATTATTTTGGGGGGGTTCACATTATCAAGAGGTATTCATTTTACAAAAGAGAGCAATAAGAATATTATGTGGTCTGAAAATTGGTGACTCTTGTAGAGGGCATTTTAGAAATTTAAATCTTTTAACATTACCCGCATTGTATGTTTTTGAATGTCTAAATTTTGTCTATAAAAACAAGCACTTGTTCAATAATTATGTTAATGTAAATACCTATAGAACTAGAAATAAATACATGTTTTGTTACCCTCCCCATACAACCTCTCTCATAGAAAAAGGCTGTCTCTATAAGTGCCTAGAATTTTATAATTTATTGTTGAACAACATGAAGGAAATTAAAACTTTTTATAGTTTTAAGAAAGTAATTAAAAAACTATTAGTTTCTGCAGAGCCCTATAGATTGGAAGATATAAATCAAATGACATTTACTTAGTTGTTTTTCTGTATATTTCCTTTATTATTATTGTTTCTCCTTATTTGGGGACCAGTAAGAAATGTTTTTTAGAATATGGCATGGTTCCGTGGGTTTCATCGGGTTTTCCTGCGGATGTAAAGCAAATGCACCATGATTCAGACAGCTCAATTAAAGTCGCCCCGGTGCGCATCGCCATATCTTACATATTCTAAAACATTTTTCTTTTTTTTTAACTGTGATTTCTTAATGGAAAATATTCCCTGCAATTTTGACATGTACCACACACAAAATTATTATAATTGTCTGTAATAATCTGCTGTTATTGGTACTCAATAAATTCTATTCTATTCTAATGTCATCGGGGACATTTTCCAATCCCCTCTATTTTCAATTCATCATCTAGAGACATCAGTCCACTCTCCTACCTTTTCTCCTTCCTTCGTGGAATTTTCCATGATCCCAAAAAGGCCATTTGAGGCGAAATCTCTTCGGAAAAATCGCCAGGTAGACTTGAAGAAAAATCTGGTTTTTCACAAACAGATGTAAACATTGTGGTAAATTTCAAAGATTTTATTTCATTTTCGCGCCAACTGTTCTGAGCAGGATCTTGTTCGTAGAACTATAATCTTTGTAAACGATCAATTCACAATTTTTTGCATAAAAATATGCAGTTATGTTGACAGAAAAAGAAAATTTGAAGTTTGACATTTAGCGTGACACAACATTTCTTAACCTCGCCATCTACTAATGAAGTTCTTAGCAGAATTTAACGCCATTCATTTGTTGTCCCCTAAAAATTCTAAACCAAATCGAATCAGTGAATACACCAGGGTTTTTAGGCATCTTAGTCCATACTCTCTTCGTTTAGATGACCTAGTCTACGGTGCCATAAGTCTGAACTATCGTTTTCAATTTTCAATATTTACCATTTCTCTGCTGTAGTGGAGACAATACATGCCGTTGATTTGATTAGCTGTACATACAACACATCCTTCACTTGAATAACATGAATATCGCCGTTCTCATCTTCAACATTCAGTGATATGATACCTGTGGCTTCCGCTATCAATTTCTCATTATTGGCGATGGTAATTTCCTTCTTAGTAGAGAACTGTTTCGGATCAATAGAGAGTTAATCAGGTGCAATTTTTGGCATGGCTACTTGTTGGTCTCGGTTTCCTTCGCACGTCTGCCATAAATTTCTCGAAGCGTTCCAGACCGCGCAATAGGAAGGCTTTTCGTAGAACTTAAACTTGGTTATCATATAGTAAATATTTCTCTCTGGAAGTTGCAGTTCCGCTACTTCCCCCACCGTTTTCTTCTGCTCTATTAAATTGCTCACTGAACCAAAGAGTCATTCAAATTGTGCCGCAATACCTTCCCCTATCACAAAATATTGATACACGCAGTGTGCCAAGGCGTGCGTTTCCGGTGCCGAAAATAAGCCCCCTTGACTAATTTTGACATTCTGGGCCTTTGGAGATTGATGCATTTTCAAATATTCCTCGAATTCCATGTCAACATAATGATCCTCTTTATCGTACTTCCTGCTCAACGCATCCGCGTTTCCGTGTAAAACTACTGCTGATACCGGAAATCTGCAAAAGGATCCAAAGAGAGCAGGTAATTTCCTAAAAAAAAGTCCTACCTCCCGGAACTGTAGCACCAATATTTATAATTTTAATTGAGGAGGTGAAAATACAGGTGAAAACGGGTGACTCGGCGCGCGCGCCCTTCGCTCTGCTCGGATGCTTAAACAAAAAAACAAAATTAACTAATTAAATATAAGTATTAAGAAATGAATAAAATCAGGCACTTGCTGGATAGTAGAATGAACAATAATCCGCCGGCAAAAAAAATTATCTCTATTATATTATTAATTATGCTTTTGTTAATTAACCATTTTTTTCAAGTTGGAAGTAAACAAAAAAAAACTGCTGTTTTTTAAAGTCTTTAGAAAAACTCCTTGGGGAAAAATAACAAAAAAAAAACAATTTTTTTATTAACAATTTAAGATGCTGAAAAGGTAAAAACATAAATAAAACATTGGATTTTTTTTCAAATATGACGATTTATTTGTTTTTATTGTTAAAAGCCATATGAAATTTTTATTTTTTAGTAATTTTTTACTACAAATGTTTAAAAAAATTGTTATAAACAAATACATTGTTTATGACATGGTTCAAATTTTTTTTTTGGAAATGTAATTAATAATAAAAATTATGATTTATAAAAAAAAATCGTTTAAAAAAAATTATTGCTTAAAATCGCACATTTTTTTTTTAAGTAAATATTATTTTCTTGTTTCTTATCATTATAATTATTGTAACATATAAACTATTGATGATACGACGAGAACTATTGATGTTACAACGAAAGTCTTTATTGTTTTCCATAAAACAATGAAAAAATTGACCTTATTTATTTGTAAAAATGTTTTAAAATTTTCTTTTTTTTGAATATTTTATGAACTGTCAAAGGTACTATAAAAATACTTCAGGTCTTTTTTGTTCTTTATTAAACAATGAACAATTTGAAAGTTGAAGGTCAGGTATACGGAAAAGGAGCGAGACCCTTCAAAACTCATGCTAATTATAATGTGTTTTAAATGATCTAATTACTCAACTTACTCATAATACATATAAATATCATTGGAAGTGATGAATTGATAGATTGTATTGTTGTATTTATTACCTGAATGGAAAAAAAATATGAAAATTATATTCAGATTTTGGAAAATAACAAACATTTCCAGTCAAGTAAACAATTTTTTGTACGTACTTTTATTAATCATTGCAAAAAAGTCAATAAATAATGTAGTTAACGCTTCAACCAAAAGCTCAAATTTTTTTAAAAAAAAAAAGACCTGAAGTATTTTCATCGTCCTTTGTATAAGTGATACAAATTTAAAAGCCTTAAAAAAAAATCGAGATATTTTTATGAATAAAGAAGTAATTTGTTTATTATTTTATGGAGAACAATAAAGAATTTGAGTGTTCTCGTCGTATCTTCAATAGTTTATAAGTGACAATAATTATAATGATAAGAAACAAGAAAAAAAAATAGAGTTAAAAGCATGAGAATTTTTAAAATTAAATAAAAAAAAATTTTTTTTTTTTTAAAAAAACGAAAATTATTTGTTTAAAAATTGTTATTAATAAACAAATAAAAAAAAATATGTTTTTTCTTTATAATTAAGAACAATAAAAAAAATAAAAAAAAATGGTTCCTTAACATTAATATTTACTTGCAAAAAAAATGTTTAACCAACAATTGCGATTTTAAGCAATTTTTATTTTTATCATTTATTACTTTCCAGAAAAAAAATTGAACTATCTCATAAACAATGTATTTGTTTATATTTTTTTTAACAATTATAGTAAAAAAAAATCATATGGCTTTTAAGAATAAAAAAACAAATCAATCAGGATATTTGAAAACACAATTTTTTCAATATTTTATTTATGTTTTTACATTTTCAGCATCTTCAATTGTTAATAAAAAATGGTTTTTTTTTTAATTTTTCCACCGAGTTCCTTTTCTAAAGCCTTTAAAGAACAGCTAAAAAAAAATAAAAAAAAAACTGGGTTTCGTTTTAAAAATTATCGAGGTTTTTTTCTTTACTTCCAACCTGGAACAATTTGTTAATTAACAAAAACATAATTAATAATAAAATTGAGATAAAAAATGTTTTCCGGCGGATTATTGTTTATTCTATTATCCAATAGCCTGATTTTTTTCATTACTTAATATTAATATTTAATTAATTGAAATATATTTTTTTGTTTAAGCATCCGAGCAGAACGAAGCGCACAAGTCAACCGTTTTCACCCGTATTTTCACCGCTCAATTAAAATTATAAATATTGGTGCTACAGTTCCGGGAGGCCGGACTTTTTTTTAGGAAATTTCCTGCTCTCTTTGGATCTTTTTTCAGATTTCCGATATCTGCAATAATTTTCGAGATATTTGCAAAAACCGAGCCCTCTTTTTTTATAACTGAATTGTTTATAACTTTTAAACTACTTTTTTGCGAGCCATGGGACAAAGCGTAAATCATATCTAGATAAAATTCCGCATCCAATGTCTTCTGGTCATAATTTTACGTGGAGGCCTTCTCCGGGATGATATCGCACTTGTGAACCAGACTAATGGTGGAGCAATATCCGTGCTTCTATGATCACGAGCACAAATATTTTAAATATTTTCAGATAAGCGAAAATATTTGGGATCACATCGCTTCCGCTTTAACAAAACGTCGTAAGTATTGTTTTTATTACCTTTTATAACATTCGATGATGTACACAATAAAAAAAGTCAAACTAAGTACTTATACAGTGAGCGGCAAATGTATTGCATAAATTCGATAAAAAGTTAAAAGACTGCTTTTCGAAAAAACGCTCGGACGCCGTTAACTGCCACAATTTAAGACGTTGCAACGAAAACACATGGCCGCAGCATGCAACCGTGTCGGCCAGCAGTTGCGGTCGACGAAATTGCACCTTTATACAGATGTTGTACTGAATCTGTAGAGTATGGATAAGGTTGGGTTTAGGCTTCGTACAACCACAAAATTGGTCTTTTTTATAACAGACCTACATTTCCATCACTTGTAGGTGAATAATAGACCCAATTAAGAGGTGGTTATATTATTATTATTTGTTGTATGTTTGAGCATGTTTCTCACATTAGATTTATTTATTATCTATTGATGTAAGGTATTTTGTTCCAGGGTATTCTAGGGTTCTACAAAGGAATAACTGCTTCCTATATGGGAATATCTGAAACAATTGTCCATTTTGTAATATATGAAGCCATAAAAGCTGAACTGATGGCTCACAGATCACAGAGTGATGAGAAGAGCTCAAAAGATTTCCTCGAGTTTATGATGGCAGGAGCCATCTCGAAAACTATCGCTTCTTGTATTGCCTATCCTCATGAAGTTGCCCGTACACGTTTGAGAGAAGAAGGAAACAAATATAGTGCTTTTTGGCAAACTCTAGGTTTAGTGTACAAAGAGGAAGGTATTAGAGGTATTTATAGGGGTTTGACAACACAATTAGTTAGGCAAATACCAAACACAGCTATAATGATGTCAACTTACGAAGCTGTTGTTTATATTTTAACAACAAAGTTCAATACAGAATTTTACGCAAATGAAGAACAGTGATTTTTTTGTTTTATTTTGCCTACGATAAGGGTGCATTAAAGAATGATACTTGAATTGGGTCTCAGCAAAACCGTTCATTTGAACGAACATCTAAGATTTCTATGTAAATATTTCGAGTTAACTGCTCAGTGGTTGATAAAGTGGCTCACACCTAACTTGGTTCCTATTGGTTGTGATATTAATTTGTCCATGAGGAAAACATTTTGGAAAGATGCTTCCATCAACCATGAGAGACAAGCTCATTTCCTAAAGTTTAAAATTGGTCCAAAGAAATTACATCTCACTAACTTATTCATAAGATCTGCAGAAACCATTTGAAACTATAACTTTGTTTGGAAAATTACTTCAGTGGTATCACTTTCTAAATTATATTACTGCCAAAATATCAAATTTCTGTTAAATGAAAAAGAAAACCTCAGAATAAAATTGGCATGTAGTCACATATAATAGGCATTGATAATAGATAGGTAAGATGAAATTATATGAATATTTTCAAAATGGAAGGAATAACTTTTTTTGAGTTTTAATATTTTGAAAATTGACAGAATGTAACTGAGTTAATTCATTCTCATTAGTTACGTAGGCACAATATTGAGAAATTTTAAAGATTCATATATTATAGTACCTATGTAGTATATACAATATAGAACAAAACTGATATGTTCCAATAAAGTGATGGCCATATTTCAATGTTCGCAGGGGAATTATTTTTATGTACAATATATATATATTTTATTCAATTGAAATATCAAAAATAAGCATAGAAATGGATTTTTTTAATTTTGGGTTTTTTTTTCAAATTTTTTTTTTGTTTCATTTATTCATGAAGAAATACATTATAATGCCAAAAATAAATGTAGGATTTTGAAATGAATGGCGCACACTAAACACTCCTTTTTGGCTAGTTTTGTCAATCTGTTGATGTAGATGGAAAACATTATGTATATTCAATTATATCAAAAGATATAATTATTGAGATAGTCAAACATGAAACACAGTGTCTTTTCAATCCAAGTAATTTGTGACCTATTGAAAGAACTGAAAAAATTGATATTACTGTGAAATATAGGTCTATTAGTGAATTATTGTTTTATTTTTGGAACCATCCCTGTAGTTTAATCTTGATTTGCTGCTCTAGGATCAACAGTGCAGTACATAGTTTTATTTTTTTTCAAAGCAGTTTTCCCTTTCGAGAGATCATAAGAGAGAAAAAGTATTGTTATTTTGCAAGAACTTAAATAATGTATTTGATGAAAATAGATTCTTTACTACTCATAGAGTCTAGAAAAAAACAGGAAAATAAAATATGTCTGTGTGTTAACTATCAATAGAAACTGCAAAAACTTCTTTTGAGGTATCAAATCGTTATTGAAATATTTAAAGGAATTGATTTTATTTTTAGTCTTCATTTTCATTGATTCTCAAAATTGTCATTGTTGTTTCTATGACAACTTCATTTCATTTTTATACAGGAAGCAGTTAAATTGAACTCAATTACCTAACAAATTTACTGCATATCTAGAAGTTTCTAAACTATCTATAGGTATCTTTTCTCAGTTTTTGAAAAGGTTTATAAGAATACTCTGATGAATCATTTACTGTCTTGCAGATTTGAACTATCTGAATAACACAAATGGCACGGAGGTTTTAGTTTTTTTATACGACAGATGTCAAATAGATCATTATTATTAACAATAGTCTTCATTGGAATAACAAAAAGGAACAAGTTTTGCCAAAAGTTAAAGTTTGAATCTGAAGTGCAAAGTGTTAAAAATAAAGAAAGATAGTTCCAGTCCATAATCATAATAAGACTCTATTTCCCATAAAAATATACATTACCAAAAAATCACACAATACTTTATATCTTGAATTATATATTTACGTTGAAAAGGGAAACATTCTCAATTGAATATTGATAGAAATAGATTTTCGTCGACAAAAATGTATTGAAGACCTAGTGAATGCGATGTCTCTCCTGCGTCAATGTTACGAATGATTTCTGGTGAGACTCTCTTTTGGAAAATATTCTTCTTTGCCTCATTCACCTTTATGAGTTCTTAATGAAGACTGGAATAGAAAATCAAATAACTATCTGAATGAAAATGCAAATTTTCAATTTCAGATTTTTTCTTTTGAGTTAGGGCCTTTTCAGAATATCTATCAGATGTAGTTCAATGTCCAGCGTGGCTTTAGCCGGGGAAGTAGTTGTTTTCTGTTAGACATTCACAAAAAATAACTTCATTTTAATCGTGGATTTTTCAATTCACAAAAAAATCTTTTTATCAATATTCAATTGAGAATGTTTCCCTTTTCAACATGAATACCCCTCAAGAGGTTATCTTGACAATGGAAGATAGTGACTAAAGTTTATCTTTCAGTCGCAGATGATTCCACATCTGATTTTATGAACATCCTGTTTATATTTTCATCAAATCAATCTATCATACCCCTTTTAATGTCAGAAAACACTAATTTCAAAGTGTCTCTCCAAAAGAAACGATTCTAACTTTTTCCATCTTTGCAAAGTGAGATTGCTTCTTGAAAATGTGTTTCCCATTTTTTCCGGTCTTCCTGATGATCAAGATTTTGGTAGTATCTCTTTTGGAAAATATTCTTCTTTGTCTCATTCATCTTTATGAGTTCTTAATGAAGACTGGAATAGAAAATCAAATAACTATCTGAATGAAAATGCAAATTTTCAATTTCAGATATTTTCTTTTGAGTTAGGGCCTTTTCAGAATATCTATCAGATGTAGTTCAATGTCCAGCGTGGCTTTAGCCGGGGAAGTAGTTGTTTTCTGTTAGACATCCACAAAAAATAACTTCATTTTAATCGTGGATTTTTCAATTCACAGAAAAATCTTTCTATCAATATTCAATTGAGAATGTTTCCCTTTTCAACATGAATACCCCACAAGAGGTTATCTTGACGATGGAAGATAGTGACTAAAGTTTATCTTTCAGTCGCAGATGATTCCACATCTGATTTTATGAACATCCTGTTTATATTTTCAACAAATCTATATATTTACCATTTTTTTGTCGAAATTGTTGTACTTGGGATTTGTTTAAATTATCAAACAAAAATATTTTGAGAGGGAGGTGAATTGATCACATGACAATTTCATCTGGGAAAAACGAATGGTAGATCTGGGTAGAAAGATGGTAAGGATAAACTTGACAACATTGTAAAGATTTCACCAATTGACTTGTATATATGGAAAACAGCATGCCTAGAATAAATAATTAATTTTATTGCACTTTAACATTGCAGAAATGTACAAGCTAGTCACAAACAAGAAAGTATACCAACTAAAGGGTATGACGGTTTAGATAGTCATCAACTGAATATGGCTCCAAATCGAGGAAAAATTTCAGGAGTGGCTTCTTTAATGAATAAAAGTCATTCACCTCTTTCAGAGGTGGTGGTAAATTGTTGAAAAATTTGATAGAACAGTATAGAGCGCTCCTCTCAACACAGGACAGCCTATGAGCAGGCACGTTATAATTGTTGTGTCTTGTGTTGTGTGAGTGCTGTATTCAAGAATACAAACTTAATACTTTCAAATATATATATAATGCAGGTACCGTGAGTATTTCTAACTGTTTGAAATGACCTCTGCAGGAAACTAGATGTCCAAGTTCTTGTATTATGCGAACTGCTCTTTTTTGGATTTTGAAAACTCTCTCAGCATCACTACAGGCACCCCATAGAATGATACCATAGCGAGCAAGAGAATAAAAATTGGAGTAATAGAAAGATTTGACAATGTTGCTATTTGCATTTTTAACTAACACCCTGATGCCATAGCAAGTCTGACTCAGCTTTGAGCATAGGTGGTCCATATGGTAGTTGAACTTTAGGGTTTCATCTATGATAATACCTAACGTTCTGATACTTTTTGAAAATGTGATTTTGTGTACGTTCAGAACTATGTCATCAGGTGTAGGCCAATACTGATTTACTTTGAACATGACAATGTTAGTTTTACCTGGATTCATTACCAGTCTAGAGTTGGAGAACCAGTTTTCTGCAGCTGTCATTAGAGAATTCGCATTAGAAATGAGTTCTGGATAGACAGGTGCTGTGAGAAAGAGTGTGCTGTCATCAGCATAGTTAATTATAGTATTATTTTGGTAGGTAAGTGATGCAAGGTCGTTCAAAAAAATTATAAATATCAAGGGGCCCAGGACGCTGCCCTGTGGCACTCCCATAGACACATCCATGGGCTCTGACCGTACATAGTTACCTACATTATCTCTAATCTTCACAGAGTGCTTTCTTTCATGTAAGTAGGATGCAAACCATTTTAAAGCGGTGCCTCTAATACCATAGTATTCAAGTTTAGTTAGAAGGATTGTAAAGTCTATGCAGTCAAAGGCCCTGGACAAGTCCAAAAAAATGCCACAGGCTATATTTCCACAATCTAGAGAATTATATATTTTATTAGTGAGTTCGAATAATGCTGTTTCAATACTCCTGCCTCCAAGAAAACCATGTTGGCTGTTATTGAAAAGATTTTAATTTTTGAAGAAAGTAACAATTTGTATAGATACAGCAATTTCAAAAAACTTTGAGAAAGCGCTGAGCAAACTGATTGGCCTGTAATTATCGAAAGACTCGGGGTCGCCTTTCTTTAAGCAGGGCTTGATTATAGCAAACTTCAGGTTTTCGGGGAAAACTCCAGATTTGAGTGATGTATTTATAATATGGCATACGGGCTCAACGATGTAGACAAAACACTTCTTCAGTAGGAATGTTGAAATGTCATCGTATCCAGAGCTTCTCTTGCCCTCTATTTCATTCATTATAACAATCAATTCTTGTGATGTGACTGGAGAAAAGGAGAAACTATTATAGTTGTGGGGAATATTACATGTAAATTCATGTTGAAGTGGTAGTTTATCAGCAATTAGGTTAATTGCTTTTTGGTTGAAAAAATCGTTCATTAAATTTGCACCTTCGACGGAGTTTTCGAATGTTGGCTGATCATTCTTGGCTTTTTTGCGACCTGTTAGCTCACTGATTATTTGCCAGGACGTTCTTGATTTGCTATTTGACTTAGCCAGTCACTGCTCGTGATATTTATTTCTTTCTTGCCTTAGAAGTTCATTATATTTGATATGTGCAGCTTTGAAATTAATTTTATACTTTGGGTAGTTGAAAGACAGCATTTGATAAATTTGCATTTCATTTTTGGCTGCCAGTAGTTCTGTACTTTGGAAAATAACTTTAGTTTTTTCTCTTTTACTTTCTTGGGAGGGAAATGTTTGTTGAAGTATAGTAGAAATGTGTTTATAAATATATTATACTTGGAGTCAGTCGAAACAGAATTATATACATTTCCGAAACGTTCATCTTTTAGATCAGTACAGAAATTGTTGATCGCAACATTCGAGAAGAATCTTGTTTTGTCACAGTGTGGAATTACATCACTTTGTATATTAAATGTTAGTACCTGCGCGGTATGATCAGATATACAAGTTTCTAAAATCCTAATTGATTCAGTTTTGTTCTTAGAATTTGTAATAATGTTATCTAGACATGTTTTGCTTTCTTTGCGAGTAACTTGCTTCACTGTCGGAAAAGCATCATATGATTCGAGTATATTCATGAATTCATTTGAAGAGCTTGATCCCCCCACTAAGTCAATATTGAAGTCGCCCGTTATATAGAAATTATTGTTTTTTCTTGACAGAATATCAAGCAGTTTTGTAATTTTGGAGAAAAATATTTCAACATCACCGACAGGTGAGCGATAAATACACACAACAAAGAATTTATGCTTACATACTAAGAATTCTGCGGCACAGCACTCAAAATCTCTGCACTCAGAAAGGTCATTCAGTTCCTTCGATACTTGCACTTTGAAGTTTGAGTCACAATATATGCTCACCCCACCATGTTGACCAGGCGGGCGACAGTAACATGATATTAGTTTGAGATTTGAAATACCTAATGAATTGAGTTGGTCATAAGTTTGCCAGTGTTCAGATATGCACAATATTTTGCGACCATGTATGTTCTCTAGGACTGCACATAGCTCATTGACACAGTTTCCAATGCTTCGGACGTTGTGATGAACTAGAGAGATGCACTCGGAAGCTTCTGTTCTTGGGTTTAGATCATGTTTTGATTTGTGTTGTGTAGGTTGCGATTTTCCTAAAAATCCTCGCTGCGTCGTTGATAGCTGTGGTATTTCCTGAAGTCAAAGCGTTTGTATGCCATACTTTTTGGCCAGGTTGTTGGTTTATAAATTTCCTCTTTGAGGTTATAGTTTATACCAAACATGAAGCATTTACTTTGAGATTCCTCAGTGGGAAGTTCTTTTATTACCTAGTCTGCGCTTTTGAACACATCTTGCTCTTTTATATACTTGGAGATTTTATCTTCTGTGACATGGCGTTTGACGCGGTGCAGATAAAGCCATACTTTCCTTTCAACACCAAAGTCATCCGCTGTGTCATTCTCTCCAATGGTGGCTTTTACTGGTTTCCTTTTTCGATATGACACTTTTTTGTAACCGTCGTCGACAGGATTGGGAGTATCGTTGTTGTTATAAATAATTTGATTCATCAATTCCCCCGCTGAGCACTTGCGATGTTTTCCATTTGAGATAATTGTGTTTGTTTTGGTTGTATCTGGTTGGTTTGTTGAGTTGGCAACCATGTATTTCGAGGAATTTCCGTGACTGGTGGTATGTTGGACCATGAGTCAATATCTTTTTTTGTGTGTGCCGTCTGATTTGACGGGTTTTTGTTTGTTTTGTTTGCCGATTTATCAGGGAATTTTTTATTATTATTATTATATAGTACCCTGAGGCTCGGCAGTGGCAGTGGAAGAAGCCAAGAGATTGCCTTGAGCAAAAAAATTCTCAAAAAGACAAATTGCTCCATCTGACAGTTCTATGTAATAAACCAAGACAACATTATATCATGGTTATTGGTTTCAAATGCTAAAATCTAACATAATGAGAACTGTACAGCAGTTATTATCTGTGGCCCTGGGAAATTAACAAGTTACCCGTAACTAAATTCTTCAAAACTCGGCTAGGTCGTCTTGGCTGAAGTGAAATTGGCTGGTTTTCATCAAAAATTATGTTGCCTAGGAAATGGTTTTGTACAAGAAGCTCTAAGGTTTCCCTTCGAGATTACGCCAAAGTTCCGTCAGATAGTTTGATCAGACACACTTCTTCCGGTTCTCTAGAGAGTACCTTGTGGATTCTTGAACTTATGGGTATTTCAGATATACCCTGGCAGATTTTCCTGCAGGATTTCCTCTTGGCTTTTCTTACTGCTTTGTTGTATCCCGTTAGGCTAGAGCGGTATTCTTCCCAATTTCCTGATTCTTTAGCTCTATTGATTAGCCTCCTTACTTCGGCTCTTTTCCAGATTTTCGCTCCACAAAGTTGTTGCTCTGTTATCTTATTTGGTATTAAGTGGAAAATAGTCGATCAGGACTGAGCTTTGAATATGATCTCCGCACTATTTTATGTATATAGTTTTCCAGAGTGCCTCTTAGTGTTGCCTTTAACCCTTTCCAAACTATACATTTGGGATCCCAATATTGTATATCTTGTCAAGTACCCGCCAACACATCAAATCCGCCAAACGTGTCGGTTGGCTATTTTATTACTAATATACCTCGTACTTACCCCTCGAGGAGCTGCCTATTGTTCCTTCTACAGTGACCGACCTAATCTTCACCAATGCAAAGCAAATTATGCTGAACAGATCAGTACCAGCAGCTCCTCCTCCGTAAGGACTCTTATCTGAGCTGCCACTAGAAATCTGAAAGTAAATCAATAATGTCTTTTCGTAGTAGGAGACATTACCTAAGCCATTAATTCGTCCTGGTCCTGTGGTCCATATGTCCTGTATTAGTGCCACATCCAAGAGCACATTGACGAATCTTCTGGTGAGGGTGTAGGATGCGGTCTTTGTATGAGTGAGACCTTTCCCATCCCTCCGAGCACCCTTCGGAATGACCGCTTTGGTCTGAGCCAGTCCTTCTTATCGGCCGTCGATCCTCCTGCAACATCATTCCTTCTTGGATATTATTTAGGTCCGCATTTATAAATTTTGTCTCATCCATTGGTCTGTTTTCAAATGCAGTAGTACTTTGAAAACCAATAATTATGAAACGAGGTGGTGTTGGTCGTTTTTATGGCCCATATATCCGAAGATGTGCTATGTAATGTGGGTAATTCATAAAGATCCCACATACGATAAGCCATCTTGATTTGTGAAGTCGGACCACTCGTATTGATTCTACTGAATAATTTGAGCTTTTGTTTGTCCCCGAGCACAACATGTCTTATTTTCCATCTATCTTTGTAATTTCCAAAGTTGCATCAACATCTCCAATATATGAATTCTTGAATGAGCGAGGTATAATCAAATACAGTTCTTGTTTGGCATTCAGAGTGCTCTTCTTGTAATCCTCGGCAAAACCCATCAAATACTTGAGGGGAATTTTTCACTGAATACATGACAATCCATTGATCATGTTTTGTATCGGAAAGCCCCCATCCAGTTGAGAAAAGCAAGTGAGAATGTGATTGACCAAATGGAACCATATTCTTCATTGTGACAACGGCAACTTGTTCACCACCCATTTCATGGAAGAGAAATGCTGAAGCATTGTTAGAGAGATAGCATACTTTGTTCACTTCTTTTGGGGTGAATTTTCCTTCTATGTAAATGAATCTGTCGGCAATGTCGTATACACACATGCAGTCATCTGTTTAATTTGATAATGGAAGGATTGTGTTTTGAAAGAACTGGTTTGTGGACGAAGTGATACTAAAAAATGACTGACGAAGGGTTCTTCAAAGGACAATCTGACAATCTACCACATGTAGATATGTTTATGGTTGCCACGTTAATAAAAAATGCGGAATGTTTTTCACTTGGAGAAGTTCGAGGCGTGAAGGCAGATAAGTATGTATTAAAAATAATGATATGGTAATACCTGGTCGCTTTCGCAAATCGACACATTGATAGGTAGGTGATTATTGAAACAGTTCATTTGTCAGGTCAATATCTTTATACACTAGATGTCTAACAGAAGAAAGACAAATAATTTTATTATAAGTATTCGTCATTTCTTCCAAATTTGGGAAAATTTAAAAACCCATATTTTTATGTACAAATCTTGATTTAGGCTTCAGACGTAAATTTACCTTTTTCATACAGGGTTCAACAAAGTAAATGTTTTATTTGTGATATATAAATACTCATTCAAGTCTATTTGTATTACAAGCTTTCACTTAACTTGCTTCTTTCGTATCTTTCCTGTTCATAATTTGTGTGTGAAATTTGACCCACTTCTAGTCGTCCGATTAATGTGAAATTTGGCAGGACAACCTATTGTGAAATTTTTGTTGGAGTAAAGTAAGTGGGGGTTTTTAGGGTTGGTAATTATGAATTTTCTGTAAAAATTAACGATTTTAAGATAGCGGACGAGTTTTCTGATCAAGGTCCGATTCTATTCAAAATTGATGTGGAGATTTTCGGGGTCGAGGATTATGAATTTGTTGTCAAAATTCAGAAATTCGAAATGGTGGAAGAGTTTTGCGATTTATGGAGCGATTCTATCCATAAATGGTATGTAGGGGTTTTCAAGGGTCAGAAAATATGACTTGGTAAAAATTAGATAATTCCCCACAAAATAACACATCTAAAAAAATTTTTCCTCTTCAGTGCATTCGAATAAAAGCTTGTCTATAATTTTTTTTATTATTTTTATTCACAGAAACAAGGAAAACTTTGAGATAGCCTTTGGTAGTATTAATATGTATTGTAGAATACATCCTATGGAGATGCAGCTGTGGGTTGGGTACAAGTTCGAAGGAATAAAAATGTGTGCACAGTGAAAGGCAAAATTACACCCGAACACAATGTTACAATAAAATTATTAATAAAAAAAACCTTTTTAAAGGTAAACGCTAAAAAATGTAAAATAATTGCTTTTATGTGCGACGTAGGTTATTTCGTGAGTTATAGATTCGAAAGCTTGTCGCGCAAAGATTTCAGTTCGAATATAAAAGCGACAAGCCATTGACTCTGTAACTCACGGAATAAGCTTCTTCGCACATCCATAGAAATGATTTTTTACTTTTTAGCGTATTTGAATAAAAGCTTGTTTTTTAAAAAGGTTTTTTATTAATTATTTCATTATGTGATTTTTAGTAAGTACAGCTTAATATATGCATTTTTGTTAATTCATCGTCATTATGAGGCCTTTTTCCTGTAAGTTCTGAGCTATCTAGTTCTTCAATGAGGAGACCATCTAAAGATTTACTCGACCGCCATCCTGGAGCTGCCATCTTCAAAAACCCCGATATAACAATTTTGAATATAGTCCACTATCACAAAACTTGTCCACCATCGTGGAGCGGCCATCCCGAAAACCTCCACATACCAATTTTGTATAGAATCGGACCATAATCAATCACAGAGATCGTCCGCTATCTTGTAGCCGCCATTTCGATTTTATAAATTTTGAAAAAAAAATCAAACTTCGACCCCAAAAACCCCCACATACCAATTTTGAGTTGAATCTGACCATAAACACAAATCTCGTTCGTCACCATTTTGTTTTTTCTCTAACAAAAATTCAATAATGCATTTTTATGGGGAACTATGAACACCTGCCAAATTTCCCGTTAATCGGGCAACTAGAAGTGGGTCAAATTGAACTTACAAGATTTGATTACAGACAGACAGACACCGGGACAGTTGAAACTAAATAAAAGCTTGTAAAAAAGCAATACACTCTCTCCTACAAGCTCTCAGCCATTTTGAGCGACGACTGCGATCTTCTGGCAACATAATGAAATGTTTGTCCAGTGTGCTATACCTTTGCCACATATTATAAATGCTAATCCGATACCGTTATCATGGCTCATTGTTCGAGGTGCGAACTGCCATGGAAATAGGGCTGAGGATTACAGGTACGGATTTGAAAATACTTAAATTATCTCATTTTAATGCGCGAATTGAAATTTTTTAACGTAATTTCCTAGTTAAGACTATTTTGATTGATTTTTAACCTTTTTATATTAGGGTTGGATTATGTTATAAACTAATTTTCTTAAAATAATCAGGACAATCCGTCAATTAAACATATCATCTTGTCTGAAAATTTCAGTGTATCAAGGACGTCCCTGCCCTAGTGGTCAGTCAAGGGCTTGCTCTTGTCAGCATTGAATAATATTGAATAAGAAGTATTGCATTATTGTATATATAACTGTAGTGCTCTTGCACATCGGTACAATGCAATATTTAAAAAATAACTTTAAAGTTTCCATTCCGAATATAGATTTAACTGCAACTACACCTGAATACCCACACGATACTTCCACCATCGTTTAAAGAGAAGATAGTTATTCACTCGCTGTGGGAATCGTATTGGACGCAATCGCGGTGCCTTCTATCTTATTTGCTATCGAAGTACCTTAAATTGGACACTGTATTGAGGCGTCCTCTTATAACAAAGGGGAAATTATTCGGAACTATACATTTCTCTTTAAGCAATGATGTAACCATTGTTTAGATAGAAAGAAATAATTTCAAGCTCAGTTGTTTCCGACGTGACGAAAAATGCATGATCGCAGACATGATGACATGATTGATATTGCACTCCCGTGCAGCAGATAATTTTGCGTTTGGTAACTACACACAGTATACGCGTACGATATTAATTAATTTTTAACATTTACAATGAAATCATTCAAGAAAAAAAATGATTTTTATTCACGTTATTATGGTTATAACGTTTTTTCCTGTAGGAAAATCATAGAAGGCATAACTTCTCAATGTAACAAGTTTTTTTAATACATACCTTCATATTCTTCGGTGTTTTCATGAAAAAATGTGCACCTTCGTGAAATCTCAAATTAACTTTATGCAGTTCACTGTGGATTCAAGAAAAAACAGATTGGTGTCATATTAAAAATATTGTCTCATTTTCTCACATATATATATATATATATATATATATATATATATATATATATATAAAGAAAGAAAGATACATTTGTTACGAATCCAAGAAAGCCACCATCCGCCTACAGCTGTTTCATGGTTTCCCAATCATCAGGACGGCTTGTGGTCTTTCTCAAAATCGTACCAAAAATCTATTGCACAAAATTATAGAGGTGACACCTATAATTTGTGTGGTGAAGCTTAGACCTAATGACGTGGAATTTGATGACACAAAATTTTGTGCACATCAATAGGTCACCAACAGATGTCAGTCCACGACACCAAAAGTCGTACTCCTAGTGCGTTCAGAGTAGGCGGATGGTGGCTTTCTTGGATTTGTAACAAATTTATCTTTCTTCATCAGAGCATCTTTTTCGAGTCATTATGAAAATTTCCTCGCATGGTTCAAAATAGTAGCAAGCAGCACTGATCTGTCGAGAACATCCATGAGATATCCTTCAAGAACATCCATGAAATATACCTACTTCGTGTCCACTTGACTACCATTTCGTGTCCACTTGACTACACATGGAAATGTTTTGCTAAGGAAATTAATTGTATTTAGATTTTGGAAAAGTAAGAAGAGCTTTGGCAAGAAAAATCATTCCATCTGATGAAAAGTGAAACACAATGACACCTAAATGCACATATTGAAATGTTCATGTTTAGTTATTTCAGCCTCTAATAAGTAACATTAATCCCAATATAAATATAAAATATAAAATATTCAAAAACAAATGACATACTTTAAAATAAAACGAAAATCCTTGAAATTATGAAAAAAATTATTTAAACATGGAACAATTGTTATTTATTGTATCTTATTAGCCATGTGCTAATAAGACATAAAAACCAATACATTTTATCCACAGCTGGTATGTTATAAACACGAAGACTTTTTCTAAATTGAGGGCTTATTCGATGTTTATTACAATTGCTGAAAATTTATAAAATATGTTGTTCGAGAAGCTTATATGGTTTCTTTGACAAATGGGTTGTTTTTTATTATATAGTTTGGATTGTAACTGATATGACTTATAACATGCCAGCTGTTTATAAAATATATAATAATATACCAAAATAAAATTAGAATACCCACTTATTCAGATAATAAAAAAAACGATCATGGAAATTGTAATAAAAATAAATTTTATTTGAAACAAAAATATACTATTTGGTTGATTTAGAAAAACAATCAAATGTAACAATAATATAAATGAAATGGTATTAATTCAAGCATTTTTCACAATTGATCATTTTATATTTTTAGTTTTGTTCGGTGTTTTCAGAGAATCGGAAATAGTTATACAATATTATAAATAAGTGTGCTTAATAGCAAATCTACAATGTAGGTCCTGTGTTTGTCACATTCAAACCATTCAGTCTGGCTAGATTTGAGCATCCTGTAAATAGATATGTCTTTTCGTATTGAATATGATTTTGGCAGCTGAATATTTTTCAATATATTTACAAAAGCATTCCATTCTCAATTCCGTATTTTTTTTTTTTATCATGTGACTAGGATATTTTATTCCACCTGAAGTACCCAACTCATAATTTCTGAACAAAATTAAAATTTCATCGTTTTCAACAAGATCTTCAGAACTTGCCAACAAAAATTGACATTTTTTACATTTGAATAAAGTCAAACACTTCTTTACGAGATATCCAGCAAAATAAACAACTGCACAGTTCTCCAAGTGCACAGTTATTCATTTATAGTTGAAGGACACTGAAGAACAACTTCTACAAAAAGGATGTTGTGTTGTTGCTGATCCCTTAAAAACGTAAATTTATCTCCTTTATTTACATATGTTCCTATAAGGTCACCAACTGGAACAACATCCGCAGTGTTCTCATTTAAATAAACAGATACAGCCACTGGATGTGTCAAAATACTTTCCAATTTACCGGACACAGGGAATGTGTAAGAAGTTGTACCATTATCCAACACGAAATAACTAACACTTTTTGTGAGATCTCGAGATGCTCTCAAATGCAGATGCTATGATATGAGGATGAATCCCAAATATAGAAAGGAATGCTGGATGGTGGAAGCGCTAACACAATGTCAGGTTTTGGCTATGGTATTTGCGATTCGGTTAGAAAATGTCTCCCAAATTTATCAATAGGCATACTGCTATGGTTGGACACATAATGAAAAAAAGTCAATCGTGTTGTTATTTTATTATTCCAGCCTCACGGAGCTCCTCAAGGATGCTTATGATTTTATTATTCAATCCCGTATATCCACCAGAATTTGCAGTTATCAGTACTTTCAAGCGTTCTACTAACTCACTGAAATCATCGATATATTTATAGTCAACAGGTGCATTGGTAACATTAAGCATAGTCAACCCTTTACCTTTTTGCACTTTACTTCTTGTAGATATAGTGGACACTGACCCTATTCGCGATCTCGGTTTGCTAGTAGGAAGAGAAGATGTTCGTGAATGCATTGGTGACAATGTGGTTTCTTTCAATGTCCGAGTTTTCTGTAATTCTCGTTCTTTAGCCATAGAATGTAGTGTTGTGACACGTGGTATTATTATATTAATGAACTTGGATTATAACCAAGATATTGTGTATGACTTTTTCGTATGATATCAATATATGGATCAATATCGGTATTCCGATAACCCGATGGATGTTTTTTGAACATCATTTCGTATAAACCAGGAGTTCCTTTATATGTAAATGTATCATTGATAACAATATCCGCCCCATTGAAGCCCACAGTTGCATCACCAATAGCAAAGTTTTTCGTCTCTGGATTGAAATAAACTCCAAAGGTATCATCGAATTTGTTTTCGGTATCCGAAATTTTGTCATCTATATAGCTCGAGGTAAGGGAATTGCAAATTGTCGTAAGTATTGTTCTTTCGGGTCCATCATCGAAAAAGCTATCACCCAAGTCTTGTGGTGTGCTTGAATCATATTGGGATGTTTCTTCTCCTTCAGATAAATCTTGAGGAGTTGTATGATAAAATTCTTTAGGTGTTGGCTGATGACTGTGACGAGGAGTTGGTATATCCTGTTTCAATTCTGGTTTTACTTGGGTTGGTTGTCCAACCGAAGATAAAAATGCTTTCAGAGGTTGTGTAATTGGTTCATATGTTTTTTCCAATTGTGATTGAAATGTTGCTATATCTGATTTCAAACTTTTATATTTACGTTTCAAAGCTCTCCTTGCTTGCAACAACTGATGTTGTAATCGAGCATTCATATTGAATGAACATCAGAAAACAGCTCCTCTACTTATATAGAAGTGAATATATCAAACCCCTTCCTATAACGTCCATCTGTAATGGAACAATCTTTATCGATAACGAGAAACCCAAAATTTTCTTCCAACAATAAGCACAAATTTCTTTAAATTTGTCCATAGACATATCCACACTAACATGATCATCATATATATGCTTCAAATTTGTTAGATCTTGTTGAAAAATAATGAGTAAATTAGGATTATCTCTTATGAGTTGTTTGGGAATAGCGGTATAAGTTTGACAGAGGTAGAAACAGTCCACTTGTTTATGGCGGCCAAAACAGAAATATTTCTTTAGTATATTTTGATCACATGTAGCAACATCATCGAAAATTATGATTGAATAGTTGTCCATATCGGAGGGATGAAGGACACCCTCGGAATCATTATATTCATAATATTTCGGGTAGTGGTTCCAGTAATAACTTCAAATAATTATATTTTGGTTGAAACAGTGACTTGGAATATAAATACACGTTTGTAAATCGTAGACCATGAGGTTGCTCCAGTGAAGATAACATCACATTTGTCTTGCCAGACCCACTAGCACCGATGAGCAACCCTCTCTTGCAATCATCTCCTCAAAGAGGGTACCGTGTTTCCTAAACTTATTTTCAAAGTGAATTTCATCATGATTTAAAATTGGCAGTGAAACATTTTGCTCTTCAGTCTTCATTGTGGTAGCTGTATTATTGAACTGGATCATATATATTTATTATTTATATATATATATATATATATATATATTTGATTTGTCACTGTTTACTGTATTTTAACAATATTGTAGCTTTCCCTGATTATAACAATAAACTTTGTCGAAATATTGGAATGAGTGTTACAAGAGTATGCTTCCTGCATGCTGCCTACCCACCTAGTACACAAATCCTGATCTCAACGAGTCCAGCAAATATTACCTCTCTCCGAAATATATATATATATATATATATATATATATATATATATATATGTTAGTTCAAGACGAAACACTACAAAGAAAGGTTGGGGTCTATTAAATACTCTAATCAATAAACTTCCTGTAGAAATACACGTTCCGGAATATAATTATTGTGGACCCGGAACAAAGTTAGAAAACGGTTGTTGAAAGGTGATAAAGGTGTAAAGCCTCTGGACGAAGCGTGTAAAGAACATGATATTGCATACTCCCAGAAAAAAGATATAAAAGCTAGAAATATCGCTGACCAACAATTAGCATCAGTTGCTTCCGAACGTTTGAAACCGCCAGACGCAAAATTGGGAGAAAAGATTACAGCATTTGGAATATCGAATATCATGAATATGAAAAGTAAATTGGGTATGGGATTGAACAGAAAAAAGCGTTTGTTGAAAAAAAAAAAGATAAGTGGTGAATTGAAAATTGCCAAGAAACCAAAAATCAAACGGAGAAAGAGAGTGATAGAAACCCCCAAAAAGGTGGTTTCCTTCCATTATTGTTACCACTTCTAGGAGCTCTGGGAGCAGTAGGAGGTGGTGCAGCTTCCATTGCTTCTGCAGTCAATAAAGCGAAGGCTGAAAGGGAACAACTTGCTGAACAAAAGAGACATAATATTGCACTAGAACGAAAAGGAAATGGAATGTATCTACGGCCTCGAATTGGCTACGGGATGCAGGCTCAGCCCTATAAAAAAATGGTTACTTTTCCCGCATAGAGCATTAACTAATATCGATCTCATAGAAAATGCTCTCGTTTGAAAATTCCATACTTTCGAGGTGTTTTTATGAGAGACAAACTTCCACGAAAAATTAAAATGAAAGAATGTGTAATAGTTAATCTTGATTCTGATGCGGAAGAAGGAACCCACTGGACTGCATATGAGAAGAAGAATGGACATGTTACATATTTTGATAGTTGTGGAGATCTTCGACCAGCAACAGAAGTGATGATATACTTTTTCAATAATAATGACGTGAAAATAATCAAATATAATTATGATACTGTGCAAAAATTCAACTTTTATCGATGTGGACTGTATGTTGTTTTTATGTAACCAATTCCAATGATGTATTTTAGTCATTCATCAATAAACAACCGATGGAAAAATATGTCTTATACTTTCACTTTGAGTAATCCTTCCTCCATATTGAGTTATGATTTCAACCCCCCACTATATTTGGATGGGAATTTCGAATATGAGATAGGTTTAGCAAATTTTGATTCATTTAATGTAATTCCAAATATTACAAAATCTACAAAGTTTTTGTATGGGGTGACGACGACCAATTCCAATATATCATTCCAGAAGGTTTTTATGATATAATCGATATTATTAACCTACTAACTGAAAAAATGAACAACAGTGATGAAGAAATTGTTGTGAAAATAACACCAAATTGGTCCACTTCCAAAGTAACCATTAGAAAGAATACAAAAATAAATTTTAGGGTTGATAATTCTATAGGACAAGTATTGGGATTTGATAAGAGAATTCTCTATGCGACTGATATCTATACATCAGATCATGAAGTAAAAATCCTTTCAGTAAACACGATTTGTATCGATTGTAATATTACAATGGACTCTTTCGTGAATGGAGAGCCAGTACACGTCATTCATCAATTTTTTCCAAGCGTGCCACGAGGGTATAAAATAGTAGAGTCCCCATAATATCTTGTATTTCCCAGCTACCATCAAGACAATACATAACATCACAGTCAAAGTTATTGATCAATATTTGAAATTAATTGATTTTCGGAACGAAGAAGTAACAGTCCGATTACATTTGAGGAAAAAGATCGATTAAAAATGGTTTGGATATTTGAAAAGTCTATACCGAGACAATCATATAAAAGGAAAATTGAATGTGTAGATGAACACAGTGTCACGAAAATTGCCAAATTACGCACATCAGACAATATACAATTTCTCCAGTCGTTAGTATTAAAAGTTCTGATATAATGGAAATATTACATATCACAGGACAACCATTTAGTGATAATACGATTGACATATCAACCCTATATTAGTAGTGAGATTAAACATAATGATGAAATAAGAATCCCTATTCAAGACTTGGATGCTTATACATTACCTTGTAATTCATACATCTATATAGAGGGTAAGTTCACTCCAACTACGAGAGTCAACTTTATTAACAATGCTATAGCGTATTTATTTCGTGAGCTCAGTTATGAATTGAATGGTGTAGTTGTAGATAGTGTTTGAAATATTGGATTGGTATCGACAATGAAAAATTATTTATCTCTTAATGAAAAATTTTACTAAAAAATGGTGGTTGGTTCCCAAAACGTACAGATGATAAAATTATGGTAGATGAGAAAGGAAATTTCAATGTATGTATTCCACTCAAGTTGTTGGCCGGATTTTTCGAAGATTTCAGGAAAATTATCTTGAATATGAGACAAGAGTTAGTATTAGTTCGTGAGAGTCATGATTATGATGCGTTGACGAGTAGTGATGATTCGGAAAAAGCAAAAGTTGACATAACCAAACTAAGTTGGAATGTTCCTCATGTAAAACATAGTATTCAAGAACAATTGCGGATAAACAAAATTATAAACAATAATGTTGAACTTCCTTTGAAATTCAGAAGTTGGTAACTAATAGAATATCCTACGTTAAATGAAACAACGAGACATACTTAGGCTGTAAAAACCACTACTAAAGTGAAAACACCTAGACATGTCATTATTGCATTCCAGAATGATAAAAAAGAAAAGTTGATAATTGATATGAGTACATTCGATCACTGCACTCTTAACAATATATGAGTATTCTTGAATTCGGAACGATATCCCTACAATGATTTGAATATTGATTTAAAAAATAATAAATATGCGAAACTATATGCCATGTATGCAAACTTTCAAGAGAGTTATTATCATATTCACACCAATCAACCTTTATTGACTCCAAATGAATTCAAAACCAAAGCTCCATTGATACATATCGACTCCAACAAAAACTTCCTTGTGACCAACAGGGTATTTTCCGTATTTATTTACGAATGGATATAGGCAGCATACATCCACATATTTTATTTTTTCGTCCTCTTTACATTTGTAATATAATCTTGTTGCATCAGTTCGACCACCATAAAAAGGTTCACGTGGGATCAACGGTAATAAATAAATGAAAGGGTGTTTTTCACAGAAATTACGCAACTCTAGATTTTCTGAAAGTTCCTTTTGAAAAGAACACTCCCACTTCTCTGACCTCGTACCCTACAGCCAGCAAACGTTCAGTTTTTGCTAAAGTTGCCTCGTAGCGTGATTCTATAGTTGCTGTGGGGTCTTCGAAAGTGAAATTGTCACGTTTATACTTCATACATTTGGGACAACCATGGAAATAACATCCATGAAATTCAAAAATTTGATTTGTTCCCTCACAAAAACCATCCACCCCATATTGGCTAGGGATGCCTCGGGACCTCGGCCAGCATGTAGTATCTTAACCCTTCTCTGGCGCTCCTGCCACACTAACCACTGAAAAGCTATTTTAGACTGATTGTCTCGCCACCTATACCCGTTTTTAGGTATTAGACCTATAGTGTTGGGGTTCAAAAAGTTTCTCCTGAAGATTATATCACAGGCCCCAGGTAGTGTGATAGCTTCCGTAAAGGGATCTACTCCTCCTTCCTTTATCATAAATTCTCTGAATTTTGAGACATGCTCGAGATAATATATTTACATCACTCACACAATATTGTACAGGCTCTTTTTGGAAGTCAAAGACATACCCCTGTTGAGAGAGTTCTTTGTGCCATTCAATGAGTTGTTTCCTGGAGTCCTTGTCTTCATCGAGGGTAGGTGTATACTTGATGACTTCTGGGTAATAGTATTTTAGAGCCGGTAATGGCCCCACATAATGCCAGTTTTCAGTTCTATTGAACAAGTGTGGAAAGTAACCTTTCTTCACACCATCCAAACCGAAAGCTTTGGGAAGCTTAGCTAGAGGCATTGGAAAATAATTGAGTGATCAATGAATTTAACATTTCCCACAGACATCAACAATAGTTTTGTACCTTGAGTTATTAGCTCAGGTTTGAGATTTGTTGATGTCAGTATGTAATTTCACATAAACTGATTATCATATAAACCACCAGCATGTCCAACAACAATTATTTGTTTGAATTGTATAAGTAGATTCATTACGTATTGCATGAATCTGGTAACAGGTTCGATTTTTAAAAATTGTTGTCTAACACCACAACAGCATATTTTTATGTCCAGTACCTATGCAGTCCTCACAATGTTGTTGGAACGCCCACAGATTGGGTTTATGAAGTAAAGAACCATCAGCTGTTGGTTCTTCCTGAGTACTTTCCAGATCATAAAAAATGAAAAGTATTGTAACGTAAATAAACTTAACTTGGTTTAACTAATTTATTTAACACTTAATCTACAACTTAATTTATATTACTACGCCACTGAATAGCTCGATCATATGGGCTCGTTCAGACCGTCTACTCCCTCTTGAGGGCTGTCTATTTATCTCCGATACAGCATTCTCGATGTTTCGAATTCGGACGGTTGGCGACTAGCATATTCCAATTGTTTCCAATATTGACCGTTGTTTTTTCGCGGCAGAGCGACTGGATGGTTCTCGAATATCTCCGGGGATGATCTCATCGCTGTCGATGGCAACACGTGAGGCGACAGGTCCGGCCTAGGTTCGTTACATTGCCCCCTTCTTAAAGACATTTCGTCCCGAAATTTCATCCTTGGAGTGTGACGATATCTGCATGACTCCCCATATCTGCACCGTGAAGTTCGATGGAAGTAACACTCCACGGTCTTCATGATCGGTCGTGGAAGAGGGTTACAGCAAACCAAAATCTTGACGCCGCTGGATCTGAATATCGCCTCCAGCATACTTCTTATGACTCTCCAGTCCAATCCATCAATACCACAGGACAATTTTGGAATTGCTAGATCCACCAGATTCTGGTCCACCATAGTATCTCTTAGTTTGGTGAGACTCTTCCAGACATCTTCATAGGACGGTTTATCTTGGGAATGCCTCTTGGTAACTAGGTAGTAGATGTTTCTCTGGCCTTTCTTCAACTGTAGCACCCCACCAACTTCTGGATTCTGCTCCCGCAGTGTTTGGAGTTGACCAAATTTCTTGGAGAACACTACGGCGATGCCCTGGACATTTGAAGATCTTCTGCCACACAGTGGCTAGTGCGTAGTCAGCAGGCACCTCGAAAGGTCTCGTGACTCCTCTCTAGTAACCCCATGTAGAACTTTCTGCCCGTTTGAATACAAGGACATAAACTTCTCGAACGTCATATCATCCTCCGGTGGCTTGAGGGTGCGAACTTGGTCATGGTTTCCAGCGTAAGGGGCCAACCTGTTGAAATGGACGACCCTTGGTTTCCCTCGGGGTGGCTTATGGATTCGGTACACAAGGTCGTTTATCCTTTTCACGATTTTATACGGGCCTTCCCACGAGTTCCGCAACTTTGGTGATAGTCCACGACGACGTTTGGGGTTGTACAGCCAAACCAGATCATCAACCTTAAATCCTCCAGCGTCGGCCTTGATGTCATAGGTCTTCTTCATTTTATCGCTGGCACTCTGGATGTTCAACCGGACTCGTTCGTGGATGTCGTCCATTCTCTGCCGAAGTTTGCTGACGTAGTCCTCTCCCGCAGTGTCTTGTCCTGGCGGTATCCCAAACTTCAGGTCACAAGGCAGTCGCAGTTCTCGGCCCATTATAATACTAGCAGGAGTTTGACCGGTTGACTCGTGAGCTGCGGATCGATAGGCCATCAGGAACAAATGAAGATACTGGTCCCAGTCTCTTTGATGGTCAGAGACAACCTTGGACAAGTGGCGGTTGATCGTCCTGTTCATCCGTTCCACCATTCCATCGGACTGCGGATGTAGGGCTGTGGTTCTTGTCTTGCGGATGTTCAGCAGTAGACATATTTCTTGGAAAAGGTTGTATTCGAAATTTCTGCCTTGATCCGAGTGCAGCTCCATTGGAATACCGAATCGACATATCCATTCTTTCACCAAGACGTCGGCGACGGTGATGGCTTCCTGGTTGGGCAGGGCATAGGCTTCCGCCCACTTACTGAAGTAGTCCATTGCCACAAGGATGTATTTATTCCCGTGGTCGGATACGGGAAACGGGCCGGCGATGTCAATGGCGATTCTCTCGAACGGGCTGCCTACGTTGTACTGACGCATCATGGCCTTGGGTCGTATTCGAGGTCCATTGCTAGCAGCGCATACAGCGCACTTTCTGCACCAGTCCTGGACGTCAGCTTGACAATTGGTCCAGTAAAACCGTTGCCTCACTTTCTGCAGGGTCTTCGTCACTCCCAGATGTCCTCCAGCGACTCCATCCCATCCATGGATTTCCCGCAGCACTTCCTCTCTTCTGTTCCTGGGAACAATTATTTGGCGTCTGTCTTCCCCACCAATATCGGCCTCCAACACACGTTTCAGGATCCCATTGTCCAGAATAAGAGAGTTCCATTGTGCCCAATAGGACTTAACAGCCGGCGAGTAACCTGCGACTTCCTGCCATGATGGTCTTCGATTGCCCTTCTTCCAGCTGACGACTAAGCCAAGGTCGGGGTCTTTCTCTTGGTCTTTCTGGATCTTGCTGTCGTTCCAGTTGTCATCCATTGCCGCGGTTCTACAAAGTGTTGCTTCTTTCTCTTCTGCTCGTCGGCAATGTGAGCAATCATCTGGACATGGTCTTCGCGACAAGGCATCTGCATTCTTATGGCTAGTTCCGGCTCGATGTTCGATCTCGAAATCGAATTCTTGGAGTCTCTCGATCCAACGTGCTACTTGACCCTCAGGATTTTTGAACTGTAAGAGCCATTTGAGAGTCAGTTCTCAACAGGAATCTTCTTCCATACACGTACTTGTAGAAGTGCTCCACTCCCTTTACAACAGCTAACAGCTCTCGCCTGGTGACACAGTAATTGCGCAATGGTTTGCTAAGCGTCTTGCTGAAATAACCAATGACCTTCTCCTGTCCCTCCTGGATCTGAGATAGGACAGCTCCAAGTCCCACGTTGCTGGCGTCCGTATCCAAAATGAATTTCCCTTTGGGTAGGGGATAGCTCAGTACAGGTGCGTTGATCAAAGCTTCTTTCAGCTTCCTGAATGAGTCTTGACATTCTTCGGACCACTGGAACTTTGTTTGGCCCTCCGTGAGCCTGGTCAGTGGTTTAGCGATGTTGGCGAATCCCAGCACATATCGGCGATAGTATGTGCATAAACCAAGGAAACTTCGAAGTTGGTGAATGTCTTTTGGGATGGGCCAATCCTTAACAGCTTTGATCTTCTGGTCATCCACTGCTACTCCTTCCCCAGAGACAACGTGGCCGAGGTATCGTACTTCTTTTTGGAACAGATGGCATTTCTTAGGGCTCAGCTTCAATCCGGAGTTCCTCAGTCGCAGGAATACTTCCTCCAAGTTTTTCACGTGGTCCTCGAACGATCTGCCGACCACAATTATGTCGTCGAGATACACTAGACACGTGTTCCATGAGAGTCCCTTCAGCACTGTCTCCATCAATCTTTCGAATGTGGCGGGAGCATTACAGAGCCCGAATGGCATAACGGTGAACTGCCACAATCCTGGGCGATGGTAAAGCAGTCTTTTCTCGATCTTCCTGAGCAAGTTCTACTTGCCAGTATCCCCTCTTCAGATCAAGGGTCGAGAAAATCGTGGAACCAGCCAACGTGTCTAGGGTGTCATCTATTCTCGGGAGAGGGTAACTGTCCTTCTTCGTGACATTATTAAGTTGGCGATAGTCTACACAAAAGCGTGTCGATCCATCCTTTTTCTTCACCAGTACGACTGGAGAGGACCAGGGACTGTCAGATGGTTCGATAACTCCTTCTTTTCCCATATCGCTGACTATTTTGTCAGCCTCTTCCTTCTTGGCAGAGGAAGTCTTCTTGCTGATTGCCGGATCGGTCGGGCACCCCCAGTATCAATCTTGTGCTGGACCACATTAGTTCGACCCCCTTTTCCTTGTCCGGTATCGAAGATGTCTTGGTACTTTTGACTAAATCTCTTAGTTTGGGCTGTTGAGCTGGTTTTATGTCTTTGGAAGAGATGGCAACTAATTTTTCCAGTTCTGTGGGCAAGTTGTTGGGTTGGCTAATCGTACCTCGTACGCCCCGGATCACAGATGAAACTGACGAGCAGTGCCCTAAAATTGTTCCTTTCTTTAAGGTCACTGGAAAGTAATTGACATTCATGACCCTTACCGGCACAAATTTTTCAGCACGTAACAGGGTTTTCCCTAGGGCAATCCCTCGTCCAATTTTCTCATCATGAAGTTTGGGCTCGAACATCACCACGTCTCCACTGCTCGCACTCCCGTCCAGGCGAGCCTCCAGAATGGTTTCAGCCCTCTCAGGTACGCTTACATCTTCAGCCAACAGCACACGGATCAACTCTTCACTTCTCCCATGAAGTACCAGCTCTTCTCCGTTGACACGTAGGACGCCTTTTCTCAGGTACGCTTACATCTTCAGCCAACAGCATGTCCATTCCGATGATTGCATCGTCTTCGATGTCCGCTACAAGTGCCTGATGTTTCACTTTAGTGTTGCCCAAAATTATTTCAATCGGTAGCTCGCCATATACAGTAGCTGGCTCCCTGTTGCTGTGCGTAGCTTCAAGTTGTCAGTTCAATTCGTTCCGGTGTTCTGGCAAAGGAAGGTCCGAGAATTGTCCTAGTCGCACCTGTATCTAGCAGCATGGTGCAAGGCTCGTTATTGATGAGACCGTCTACGAAAACACCTCTGTTCTGTCGTTGCGGATAGCGACATATGCGTTGTTAACCGGGGCTTGCTGGACACAGGCCGACGATTGCCTTCTCGTCGACCTTCTTTAGTTTTCCTGCATCAGAGTCATGTTTTCGAATGTTGGACATTTGCTACGCACTGTCCAATTTTGCCAATTCCAGCATCTTATCTGTCTTTTCTCAGGGAACACTTCCTTAATCACTTTCCTTATGGCAGCTTCCAAATTAGCAGGCTCCTGTGAGTCTTCCTCAATCATTCGGACTTTACTCTGGCTTTTGCAAGATTGTTTCGCTGCCTCGAATTCCAAAGCGCGTGCCAGTGCGTCTACGAGATGTGTTGGACGGGCTGTCAACGCTTGTCTGGTTTCTTGGTCACGGAGTCCATCCAGGAATGCTTGAACCGCTAGTCGCTCCATTACATTTTCTGGTGTGGCTGGATATGCGAGACGAACCAAGCGTGCAATGTCAGTTTCGAATTCTTGTAAGGATTCGCCCGATTTTTGGCAGCGATTTTTCAGCTGGGAGTGGTATACGTGTTCCAAATGGGCGTGGCCATATCGTAATTCTAGATGTTTAATCAGCTGATCATAGTCCTCCTGTTCCTGGGCGGTGAGAGTTTGTAGAATATTTGTCGCTTCTCCACGTAATGCAAGTGTCAGTGCTACAGCTCTTTCCCCTGCATTCCATCCGTTTGCTTTGGCCGCTGCTTCAAACTGCCGGCGGTAATTTGCCCATGGAGTTTTCCGTCGAACTGAGGCGGCTTCATGGAAAGCTTCCCTATTTCTGAAATGACCTTGACATCTTTTATACCCTCTTGAACTTTATCCAAGTTCAAACTCAAGTCCAGCATTGCATTTTCGTTAACCATCTCTGTGGAGGGCGCACTATTTATTCGTTTTTCCAGCTTACTGATCGTTTCCTTTATTTTGTCCATTTCTGCCTCGACCCCATCTTTGATTTTATCTACCTCCGTGTTCATTTGCTCCCTAATTTTATCTATCTCTGTCTCAACGGTTCCCATTCTTTCTTCTAGAAAATTAGCCACACCACACAATTCTTTTTTTAGGCCTTCTGTGTTTTCCAGGAACTTCTCTTCCAGATTTCTAGCATTTTCTTCCAGGCTTCTTGAATTTTCTAGAAGCTTCTCTTCAGATTTCTAGAATTTTCTTCCAAAGTCCTCGAATTTTGTTGCAGCTCTTCTTTCAAGGATTCTATTATCGGACTCAAATCACCTCCGGGAACTTCGAATAAAAATGTTTCGGGGTCCTCACCTTCTTGTATAAGTCCTTCTGCAAGTCTTTCCTGGAGTACTTGCTTTTTACCCGTTGTTTCCAGTTCCCTTTCCTCCAATTCCTGTTTCAATTCCGCTACCTTCAAATCCGCAAGGCGCACTTTTCTTGAACACATTTTGTCTTTGACGAGGTATCAGTCTGTTTCACACGAAAAGTTTATCAGTTTGTTAAAAATTCACTTCACGAATTCTTTTCCACGGGCCACCAGTCTATTGTCTGTTTCACGCGAAGAGTGTATCAGTTTATATTCCCACGCACAATTGTCCACTTCGCGAAAACCGGGCCACTGTCTATTTTCTGTTTCACGCGAACAAAAAGGTCTATCAATTTATTTTTCTGACTATCCACTCCACGATCACTTGTTTATTTTCAAAATCTCACTTCCGACACCAATTGTAACGTAAATAAACTTAACTTGGTTTAACTAATTTATTTAACACTTAATCTACAACTTAATTTATATTACTACGCCACTGAATAGCTCGATCATATGGGCTCGTTCAGACCGTCTACTCCCTCTTGAGGGCTGTCTATTTATCTCCGATACAGCATTCTCGATGTTTCGAATTCGGACGGTTGGCGACTAGCATATTCCAATTGTTTCCAATATTGACCGTTGTTTTTTCGCGGCAGAGCGACTGGATGGTTCTCGAATATCTCCGGGGATGATCTCATCGCTGTCGATGGCAACACGTGAGGCGACAGGTCCGGCCTAGGTTCGTTACAGTATCCTCGACATTGGTGGTTTACCCATATCCACAGGCATGAAACCGTTGTGGAGAAGGTTTATGTGATTTACAACCTAACAAAAAAAATCCCCACAGAGATTGTTTTGAAACATTCATCACAACACCTTATCTGATCACAGATCTTGGCTATTATATATTTGTCAAAACATTCTTGACCCGGAAACCCCTATTACATAAATCACACAATATTTTCTTCTCAATAGGACATGGTGGAGATTGTTGACAAGCAGTACATGTCTTCTCACACCTATGTTTTTCCTTATTATTATACGGTGTGTGACAGCTATCGCAGAAATAACTAAACAGAACGCGGCGGTTAATGAAATTATAACATTGAAGTGGTTTTCGTGGTGTAATAGATTCATTTTCTTGGTACCGCCTACACCTTCATAAAGAACATCGCGACCTTTATTCCCATACTTATATACTGTAATAGTGTAGTCAGACACATAATCCTGGAATTTTTCCAACTCGGATATACCCCCACCCTCCTTAAGTATCTCTATACCACTATTTTCCAAAAATTCTAAGGTACGACATGTTTGTACCACCACGAAGTCACGAACTTTTCTATTATCGGGATCGTTGTCAATGTAAGCTTTGGCGACTACTAAGGACCTAGCTGGACATAAATTATCTTTATTTTTTATTACAACTATTGCCTTACGTTGTGAACACTCAATATCAAAACTATTATAATTCGATGCCCTACTCTTTCCTTTGGGCATTTTAACAGTGGTTGCACTAAGGCAAAATGTCTCAGTGTCTAGACCCGATGAATTGGATTGATAAACAGATGAAATCATATTCCATACGTCCTCGAATGTTACTTTGGAAGCAGGCCTAAATTTTATCCAACCTTCGCCTCTACTAAGCTCTTTTGAACAAAAAGTAAAACCAATTTGATCTGTAGACTCTATACCTTGTGTTATTTTAGACACAACATCCTTAATACTGTTTTTAACCCAAACGAGAGGATCCAAACCTTTAGGCGTTGGTTTGAGTTTAAAATCTAAAGTTCTAGCAGACATACTGAATTTCCGTACCTTTTTCAGTGTATCTTTTACAACTAAGTATTTCTAAATTTCAGCTTTCAACCAACCAACCACCGGGTAGGTGTTTTATACGTAAAATATTGGCGACCGTGACAGGACAGTTTCGAGATGGAGAATTGTAGGAGACTATTGGAAATCCATAGAATGTCTTTCGATCGTTTTTACGAAGCAATATCGAAGGCAATGCAGGATGTTGAACCTGATATCAATGAAGTACGAGGTAATTCAATCCTCCTCGATCAGAAGAAAGACATCATTGTTGAAATTGACAAACAAATGTTGAACCTTCTGTTAGAATCAAATTGGACCGAAGAAGAAATTGATTTACAAGTTGAAATAGCAGATCAATTGATGGCTAAATATAATAAGTTGAAATGCAGTGTAGAACAATTATTCAGGCTCAGGATATGACACCTGTTTTGGGAATGATTTGAAATCGTACGGCAGATACAATAGAATTGAATTTAGATGGACTGCGGAATATTTCCACAGAGAATATAACGAAGAGAACAATTCTATCTGTAGCTAATCGTATTTTTGATCCAATCGGGTTTGCATCACCAGTACTTCTTGTTCCAAAATTGCTCCTTCAGAAAACATGGCAATTGAAAATTGGATGGGATACGGAGGTACCCACAGATATCAAAGAAAGTTTTTTGAATTGGCTGAGAACGGTGAATCAGTTAACAAATTTGAAAATACCTAGATGGTTATTAAAAGTTTCAGAAAACGATATTACTAACTGGAGCTTACATTTGTTTTGTGACGCAAGTCAAAATTCATACGCTTGTGTAATTTTCCTGCGAGCTGAATATAGTCAGGGTGTTTCTGTTCAACTTATACAAGCCAAAAGTAGAATATCACCTTTGAGAAAAATTACCATTCCTCGGCTTGAACTCCTTGCTGCTACGATTGGTGTTCGGCTTTTAATGTCAGTTTTGAAAAATTTTGAAAATCAAAATATATCTATATTTTGTTGGACCGATTCTACTACAGTGCTGGCATGGATCAAACAAACAGAAGTATGGAAGCCATTTGTTTGGAATCGAATACAGGAAATAAGAAAGTTTACCAGTGTCGATTCATGGAACCATGTACCAGGCCTAATCAACCCAGCTGATCATCTGATCACTTCAAAATGGTGGGAGGGTCCGGATTGGTTATATAGTAGAAATTGGCCGAAACAAGATTATATAGTGGATAAAGAATCTGTCTTGGAAGAGAAAAGAATGAACGTTAACTTGTTTTCTGCAAGAATAGACTTTTCTTGGTATTATTGGTATTTTTCAAAATATCAGAAAATTTTGAGACTTATTGCATGGATGAAACGGTTTTGCTTCAATGCAACACACAAAGATAAAAGAAGGAATGGAAATTTGTGTACGGAGGAAATAGAAGAAGCAGAACGAAAGGTTTTATGGCTGATTCAGAAAGAGTGTTTCAGAGGTGTAGACGATGAGAGATTTTCGAGTTTGTATCCATTTAAGGATGAATATGAGATTTTGAGACTGAAGACGAAGGTATCGGAAAGGGAAGATACAACAAATTTTCGATTTCCTGCACTTCTTCCATCCGATCATCCAGTGGTCTTCAGAATCATTTCTGATCAACACATCAGGAATTGTCATGTTGGAATTCAAGGTTTATTGAATATGTTACGTGAAAACTTCTGGATTCTAGGCGGTCGGAAAACTATCAGAAAAGTAATTTCCAAATGTATCATTTGTCAGAAGAATATTGCGAAAAATTTGAAGAGTCCTTCACCACCACTTCCGAGAGATAGAGTAAAGGATGCAGCTGTATTTGAAATCTGCGGAGTTGATTTATTCGGTCCATTGTATCTGAGAACTCAAGAAAAAGTTTGGGTGAGCATTTTCACATGCGCTGTGTATAGAGCTATACACTTAGAACCCAGATAACACATGGACATCCAATGGATATCCATTGGACATCCTTCATGAATTTTATGGATATACTATGGACATCCAATTATATCCAAAAGATATCTTATGGACATCCGATGGATGTCCAAAGTGGAACAACCTGTATATCCATAGAATATCCTTCAAGGATATCCATAAGATATCCTCCAGAGATGTCCATAAGATATCTTTCAAAGATATCCATAAGATATCTTTCAGGAATATCCATGAGATATCAAAAAATTAATAGAATCCAGAAGGTAACGAAAAAGAATTTGAAAAGAATAATCAATAAAACTGGTATCAAAAAAATTCTCATAAACTTCGGAGTTATCAACAAATAAAATGTATATGTAAACTCTAAAATAAAAACAGAATATTAAATGCAGAATAATAAAAAAAATCAAGTTAAAGAAAAATAGAATGCTATTTTCTTCGTCCATCCAGGTGTTTCCTTTATTCTAGAAGATGACAGATGCCATTCTTTGGCCCTTCTCAGCCAAGCCTAGATGGCTTCTTCAGTAGCTTTTTTATTTTCCGTCGAATCACTGAGGTCAGCCGCTTCTGAAATGATATATTCACAGGTATAATTAATGTTGAAATTTACAAAAAAATACTGAGAAATATTATGCTTTCTTTTGAATTCGATGATAATATATATACCACTGCCATAGTTTTTCTCTCTCTTTATTGGTATACTATGATATATATATATATATATATATATATATATAAGCATTTTTTACATAAACTTTTCTTGGAAATTTTGCATTCTCGCTGAACTAGCAGTCTCTTATGAGACAATACAAATTATCAAATAAATTGAACAACTGAATGGGCTTTTCACCTAGTGATAATTCAGCCAGTTTTAGTTGTCCACTTTATTTTTTTTGCTCCATACCAGCTATATTTGGAGGCAAACATATTAGTGAGCACGGAAGAAAGGCATCGTTCCACAAAGTCATATTTTTGAGATTTCATTTAGGTACCTAAAAAAAGAGTTCTAGAATAGAAAAACATACAACTTACCTACATAAGCTTTGAACTTCGATCCAGTTCACAAATATTCTTCCGAAAGATTCATTTTTTCAGTGCAATCAATAGGAAAATGTTCGAATCTACTGATGAATCATCTTCATCACATGTCCACTGTTGTAGGCATTCACACCATTTTTAATCTGGGCACTGTGACATTTGAAAAACTCGTGTATTGTGGCAAATGTAACGAGGTGCTTTTCAGCATTTCTGAAAATATCGAAACTCAAACAGCAAACACATAAATACATTGGAAATAATGGATTTTTATAGGTTATGTCCTCGATTGATATTTGCCTGTATTCGGCCAACAATCAATTGCTACAGATGAAAACCATTATGTCCAGACCAACAGGGTATCAAAAACGAAGGAAAATAGAAAAAAAACACGACTTTTGTTTGGATTCAGTGCTATGACTATGACCTTCGACCTTCCTCAACACAATGACCAATGACAGACGCCGCCAGTAATTATGCGTATAGTATGGCCAGGCTGTCACAGACACATGTATATCTGTTCTGTGGTCGCAGAGGGTCCCCGCGACAACATATTTTTGAAAAGGTACAATTTGTGTATCTACGAGAATATTTACATTCATTTATGATTGCTTTGGATATCTCATGGCTATCCCTAGGATATCTTCTGAAGGATATCCATTTCAAATCAAGCAGAAAAACTAAACATGAGATTTTTCCAAAAAAATTAATCTAAGTATATGTACGAGCATGAAATAAGCTCAGAAATTGACACAATAAAAATCAATCTTGTAATTTAAACTTATCCATATTTGCTCCGGATATCTTATGGCCATCCATATGATATCTTCTGAAGGATATCCATTTCAAATCCGTCGACGGATATCTTATGGATGTCCATTTCAAATCCAGGGATATCCCGACCAGAATTGGACATGAAATGGATATCCATAGGATATCCTGTGTTATCTGGGAAGTTGTGACATCATTATCTACAGAATCCTTCATCCAAGCTCTTCGAAAATTCATCGCAAGACGTGGAAGGCCCCTAGTCATGTATAGTGATAATGGAACAAATTTTGTTGGATTACAAAATACATTAGCAACATTAGATTGGGAGAAAATTGGTGAATTCAGTTCAGTAAAAAAATTCAGATGGAAGTTCAGTCCTCCTCAGTCTCCTTGGTGGGGAGGATGGTGGGAGAGGTTGATTCGAATGGTCAAACAACTACTTCATAAAGTTCTTGGAAGGGCAGCTCTTATGCCCTTATCACCCTGTATGGGAAATTATGCAGTTGTTGTTAAATATATTTATTGTGATATATGTCATTGATATAGGAAAAATAATACTTTAAAAACGAATAGAAAGCAGGAATAATTCTCCAAATTAGCGAACGTATAAAGTACCGGGTAGGTGTTCTATACGTAAAAGAAGTCGTGTCACAGCCACTTACTGCGTGCAGAAACAAAATGTGTTTTTTAGAACGAGGATATTTATCAAAACTTTTGAAAGAGTATATTTCAGTTTTTACATTTCCTTTGCCAACTTTTTTAAAGAAAATTTCTTGTTGATGAGATAGGGTACGCCCAATTAAAATGACAATTAAATCTATATCTTCTCCTATTATAACTGCAGTTTTTTCATGTTTCGATTCATCAATAGCTGTTTCAATGATAAAAACATCCGCATCATCTCTGGACTGTTTTGTTGTGATATTAACAGCTTGTAATGTTTCAATAAGCATATTAATGAGCTTTTCCTTATTATTTCGAATGGATAGGAATTTTTCTTGGGTAATTGGTACAACCATCGTTTCTTCGAAACAAACTTCGTATGTTTTTGAAAGTGTAGCAGTTCTTCACAGCTGCTCCATTGCTTTTATGTTTTTACTATAGTCTGAATATCCGTCAAATACATCAACAATTTCTGAACCATAATGCGTTTGTAAATACTTCACGTATTTATCTAAAATAATAGAAAAAGTATCTTCTCTACTCCATACAAGGCGATGCAGAAGAAATCCGCCATCAATAATGAACGTTACATTATTTTCAATAAGATCAAAATCGATAGGTATCATATTGTCATACAATGACGATTTTGTGGTTATTCTCATGCCATCATTATCTCATGCCATCATTATAATAGATACTCAATTAATGAAAAAAATTATTAAATATAACGTAATAGTTAATAAAAAATGCAAATTATTTTGAATTATATATTTATCAATAATTTATAGACTTTATACGGCGTGTTTTTAATCGGGACTACCGGTTGACCTCGAATGATACTCTAAATGGTTAAACACTGTGCGCTATCTGCCCTCTATCTCGAAAATGGTTCAAGATATAAAAAAATTCAAACAAAAGAATTTAATCCTCTACAATATTTATAATATATACAAATAGCATAAAACCCATAGGAAACGAGATATTTGCAAAAAATGTGCAAAAAATCGATTTTTTTACCTTTGACCTTAGATATCTGTAGTCGCGGCCACCCTACGATAAGTAGGTTTTGAGACAAGTTTTAGGGTGTCAAAATAAAGGTTTATACAAGTTTATAGCTGACTATCTCCAATTCCGAGATACTTGCCCTGAGTATTTTGACTAAAATGACTGGACTATTTCATTATTTTTCAGGGATAAAGAATTTGTAGGAAAATTTGAAAAGAGCGAAGTATATCAGTGTGCCAAAGTGGGCACAAGATGGGTTTTTTGGCCCATAATTATTGTTAAAGTTGGTAAGTTATCAATATTTTTTCATAAATCGGAAATAATTCAGAAATATTTTTAGTGGAAGAAAATAGAAATAATGATGGGTAGAAAAAATGACAAAAAAATTAAAAACAGAATATTTTTTTTCCAGGGAACCAACACAATTGTATATAAAATAAATGAAAACTTCCTTTTCATAACTTTTTATCTGTTATAGTGATCTCCTGGAATAAGTTTTCCACTGCTGTTCCTTTCTGGTTTAAGATTTTCATAACTTCACCTTTCACAGGTAAATTTTGTTTTAACACCCTGAAAAAATATTATTTTTAATCTATTTAGCTATTCAAAGTGTGAGAGATTATATTTTTTTGGTGTTGCTTCATTGAAAAATACAATATAGTAAACTAGTTTATAAAATTTAGACTCTTTTTCAGAAGCTAAATATAGTTGCAATATCCTAAACTTGATTTGAAAAAGAGGTTGGAAAGAAAACTAAGATTGACTATATCCTCTATACTGATTGAAAATGGTGTACTATGAACTGATATCTCTTATATAATTAATCTTTTTAGCTATTAAATATATTATAAATAAGGCTAGATTTGATATTGATTCATTTAAAATAAAGGTAGTAAACTTCTTTAAAATTAAATCATTTTTCAGAAACTGTATTTTTTTTTCTATAAACTATATGTTAGTTTTTGTAAAAAAAAAGGTTACGTTATATCAAAATTGTCCAAATGAAACACTTTGGAGGGGACTCAAAAGAGTTCTGAGATATACTAAAGGCACCCTGGACTTGAAGTTAGTTTTCAAGAAAGATAAGTCTCAACCGACATTGATAGGTTATTCGGACTCGGATTGGGCAAGTGATTCTATAGATAGGAAGTCTACTACTGGATATGTGTTCAAGGTACATGGTTGCACAGTGTCGTGGGTGACAAAAAAACAACCAACTGTAGCCCTATCATCGACCGAGGCCGAATATATGGCTCTCACGGCTGCTACCTGTGAAGCTATATGGTTGCAAAATATCATAGAAGATATAAATTTTCCCGTTCCGAGACCAACAGTCATTTTCGAAGATAATCAAGGTGCTATTCAGATAGCTAAAAATCCAGAACATCATAAGCGGACGAAGCACATAGATATCAAACATCACTTTATCAGAGATGCTATACGACAAGAACTGATAGAAGTGAAATACATTTCCACCGGTGATCAACAAGCAGATATTCTTACAAAAGGATTGCCAGGTCCTGCTTTCCAAAAACAAAGACAACGACTTGGACTTCTAATCCCGAACAATATGATTATGGAGGGGTGTTGAAATAATAATATTGTTTCGTCAGTTTTATTCATTTTTGTTTCTATCGTTTACATGGAAATGTATATATTATATAAATAAAAATAACAATTTGGTGTCTGAAAATTATATTTTGATCAACGTCAAATATATATATATATTGAAAGTAAATACATCATAATTCAAAAGAAAGTTCGAGATTCAAGCTGTTGGATCCACTGTCTTGAGTGCAGACTTCTACCCGCCCATAAAATTGGATAAGATGAATAATCGTTATAGATTGGGACTTTTGGGATTCTATGGATGCAACACAATCCACATCACGGAAACAAACAACTTAATCTCTTTTACCATCCCTGTACATAAAACCCACCAAATATATATATATATATATGACATAAAAATACCAAGTGGTACATATGAGATAGAAGTAAATGCTGTTATTCAACGAGAACTTGAATTTCATGTTAAGAAACAGGATGACACCACATTGGATGAATTATTCGGCTTTCGAGCAAATAATAATACATTTAAATGTATGATGCAATCAAAGTATCACATGAAAACTCAAAAGCGCCCCTATTATGATTCAAGAATCGCATGCATTACATCTGTAAATATTGTACCAGTGAGACTCATTTGGCTCGATTGCAATATTATTTCAGTTTCATACATAAATGACGAAGAGAATCATATTCTTTTTTCATTCGATGTTGATGTTGAGCCAAGTTATAATATAACAAAAGAACCAAACATTATGTATATGCCCAACAGCCCTGAAGGACGCAAGTTCATCGACAACATTACTCTGCGCATTGGATCATAGAAATAATCTCATTGATTTCGGTAGTGTCATATTGGAATTGATGAAATTGCAAAACGAATGTAATGGGTTTTTGCTACAACAAACGACAAAACAGTGAATACCATATATTTTTATCAAACAAGATTCCATCAAATATTACTAAAAAGAAAAGGTTTCCCAGGAAGAAGGTCATTCCATGAGTGTATGCTGAATGGCAAAGACATACATTGGCAGTGAGAGATCTTAATTTTGTGAAATATGTTGGGCTCAGAATACGAAAGCGACAGTAAAATGGTACTTGAAGCAAACAGTGACAAGTCGATCATTCTCTCATAAGTTTGCAAGAGCATACCTATCAACCGTACAGATCACCATTATTTAAAAATAAAGATGAAATCCGAATTGCCATCGATAATAGGCAACTTGCGTTACTTCGATTGACTGCATAAAAATGTTCAATTATGAAAAAAAATTAGCTATGCAAAATATGATGCCTTAAATATAAGTAATTGGGTTGTTATAGATAATCAATGTTTCGCGCGCCAGCGAATCATTTCAAACAAACTTAGTAGCCCGGGAACGGTCGTGACGTCATTCTTCACGACTGCGGGCAAATAAACAAAAGGTACAAGTTATTCTGTCATTCGGTTACAGAGTGTGGAAGCATTGTTTAAAGAGAAAGAAGATAGTTAGTCACTGAAATGGGTTTTTCATTGGAGAACGGTGGGCACCATCGCTAGATGGCGCGGTAAAATTTTGCCCAAACGTACTTCTGTTCTTGATTAGTACGTAAGTCGGCTTCATTTTGGGCAATATTTTTCTTGTTTTATTCAATAGATGTCTCTTGAAGGAAACTTGTGTTTATTTCTTTCTTCACGTCATAATCCTAACATAAGCCGCTGAAAAAAAATCCGCGGAGAAAAGCCGCGAAAAAATGGCCCTATAATATAATATCAACAAATATGTAAAGGTGTCTAACATTAATGAGTTTAATTCTTGTGAAATTCCTAAGGCTAGGTAGTACTTTATATTGAAATATTGAGGAATCCTGTTTAAAGTGCGAAGGCTTTTTTGAGCAACTCCAGTTATGCAAATAAAATTCAATATACTTAGGTAATATAATACAAAATTTTCTTTCAAATGTTTGTGATCAGTAATAATTCCTGGAAAATCATATACCTACCCCAAAAATGCAAGTTCATCCCGATTTTGTACCTCAGATAAGCCATTCATTATCGAATGTATAGGGGGTTAAAGCACTCAGAGGCTGACTTCATACCGAAAGAGGTACGATATCAATCTTGCAGACGTGCCAATTTAGGCCAATCAATAGAGATTTTCAGCACTTTTGATTCCGTGACAAAAATACTACCTGGAAACCGACTGTGCCATCATATGAAAGACGGTCCGTAGTTATATCCTGTTAAGTTTCCTACAAACTGTCATTGCTTAATTTGTTATAAACATTTACAGGCATTTTTTTATCATTTTTTAATTGTAACTTGAAAAATAATGGAGCAATGGACGAAGCGTAGAGAATTAAAATGCAAAAAAATGAGGCCTATCACGACTCGATCGTATTATTAGTAACGGAGAAAAACCGGAAAAACTCGAAAAAATCTGCGTTTTTATTAAAATTCATAACATCTCCATTTTTCAAGTTTTGAAGCAGGCTCTGCACTACTTAGTAGTGATTGATGTGTACTTTATGTGTGAGAAACTCAGACGCTGTCGGATCATTAGTTTTGGCATAGTTGCAATCTGAATTTTCAATGAACTTTATTGCAGCAGACCTGGATGCGTTATAGGTAGTCCGATTCCAATCTTTCAAAAAGATTTCGAGAGTAGAAGTTTAGTACTACAAAACGTATATTCTCGTTTTGAGTTAAAATGCTGCAAAACAGGTGAAAAATACTTTCAAACATGACCGAAAATTGGCGAGTGCGTGAAAGCGGCTGAGTAGTGGGGGTAGAGCAGCAGACGCGGGAAAGCGTATGTATTGTAATACAAGCGCGCTGCGCCCGTTATGAATCTGCTGCTTTACCCCCACTCCTGAGCCGCTTAAATGCACTCGCCGGTTTTCGGTCATGTTTGCAATTATTGTTCACCTATTTTGCAGCATTTTAACGCAAAATGAGAATAGTCATTTTGTAGTCTATACTTCAACTCTCAAAATCTTTTAGAAAAATTGAAATTGGACCAATTATGACGCATTCAGGTTGATACGCCCGGTCTACGGGGTGTTATGACTTAACACACCACACCTGTAAAACCAGACTTTTTCGTTAGATTGCGAAAATAAGCAGCGAGAGCATCGATTATCTGAGGATGGTCGACCCGAAACTATGTACCAGGAGCGGCCTACCGGACATGTTCCATTTCTCCCTGTGCTTGGGCGTGAGTTGTTTATCCAGGAAATACTACCATTCAGAAGGATTCGAAAAGTATTAATAAAAAAATAAATAAAGAATGCACTCATAAAAATGTTAGAATGTACATATATATTTAGTAAAATTTGACACAATTATTTCATTCGTTCTATAGACGAATAATATGAAACAATATTCATACAACAAAAGGAGTGTAGCTTATTAAAACGAAAAGATTTAAAAACAATCTTAACATCAATTGCCACAAACGGCTAGAAATAATTCTCTTTTGAGATCTTTGTTAACATGAAAATATGGAGATACTTTTACTGACACATGCACATTATAAAGGGTTCGGTTTGCCACAACATAAATACAGAAAACATACATAGAACTCACCCTGTTTCACACTTATTCACTGGAGTAGGTGTTTAAACGGCAATTAGTCGTGATTTTATTATTATTTCGATTAATTCCGCGTCAATTGGTTATTTTATTTTATTCGCCCGGAATATTAGTATAGCGTGATATGGTTATGTTTTTAATAAGAGATCATGAACCATTGAATTGCGGACTTTCGTTGAATTATCTCGGTTCGGGAAGCGTTGACAAAAATAGGCAATTTTTGGAAAAAACTACTGTTCACTTGTGCTTTCACTTGGAGCGTTCAATACTTGGTTTTGACTTGGTTTGCAGTTGCTTAGTCTTAATGGTTTTCTGAAGTTCACTATATTGACGTTTTTACTGGTCCCTACGCTTCTCATCATTAGTTTACGATACTGTGATTCGACGGACTTCTCAACCTCACTTTTGAGAGGAACATATTACCGGAGTAACGACTATGATACTTGGCTACTGTTCTAAGACTGATTGTTTCGATATGAAAACTCGCGCTTTTTATACTATTCAACCTTAGCTCGCGTCATGCGTTATTTTCATCCCCATACCCGTTATCTTCAACTGGTCATAATAATTAATAATTAATGGGTTTGTTTTGTTTCTGTCATCAAAAAAATATATAAAATTTTATGCCTTTTCGAGAAAGAGTTATATTTAATGGCTGTCAATTATCTATAGATTTATCGCGTATGTCTGTTGTTATGATTCAATAAACAAAATTTTATGATATTTCATATCGCGACGCAATGTCAACAATTTTGGGAGTTATGATTGTGTTTACCAAGTATATCGATCCGTGGACGTTAATAGCTGAATAAATAAAGTGTTTTATTAGGACATTTTTTAATTTCCCTTCCCATCTTGGAAGTAATGGTTTTGTTTACCTCGTAATTTTTTTCTAGATGAGTTATTTATGAATTCGGTGTGCAAGGGTTATTTCTTGATAATTATTTTTAAGTGCATTTTAATTGTCTTCCAATAACAACGTATGGTTTAACGAGCGTATGCTTATCGGCTCATTCAGTCAAGCATGTGAAACCTATTGAACTTTTTTGGCTATCAAGTTCTTATTTAAGAATATTATGTTGTTTTGTAGGGGAGAAAGTTTTTCTGTAATTACAGGGCTTGACAAGGTCTGCTGCAATAAAGTGCATTAAAAAAATCAAATTGAAATTATGCCAAAACTATAATAATCCAACAGTGCCTGAGTTTTTCACACATAAAGTACATATCAATCACTACTATGTCGTGGAGAGCCTGCTTCAAAACTAAAAAAATGGTGGTGTTATGAATTAAAAAAAAAAACGCAGATTATTTCCGGTTTTTCTCCGTTACTAATAATCCGATCGAGATTGCTTTATTAGTTTTCAAGTTACAAGTCAAAAACGATAAAAAAATGCTTTTAAAGTTTATAACAAATTAAGGCAATGACAGTTGGGAGTAGGAAATATAACGGACCGTCTTTCGTATGATGGCACATTCGGTTTCCTGGTAGTATTTTTGTCACGAAAAAATCGCTATTGATTGGTCTATTATTGCAAATTTGGTTCCTATTCCGAAAAAAAGATTCGTGAATTCTGGACGTCTTCAGTGTATTTTCTCAATCTGAGCAGGTAGTATTAGGGAATACAATCCCGCAATAGAAAAATAGTAAATTTATGCACTGGTAGGTAGGTACCTATTTGATATCGAATACATGGGGTAGATTTTTCAATTGGACGATTATTCGTAATTCTGAGTAGATGGACTAAAAAAAAATATATTTTTCAAACAGAGTGAGGGATTGCAGTACGAGTGGGTAAGAAGTGTTTCTGGAAACTTCCTTTTTGGAGTTTCAGAAGAAAAAAAAACAGTTGTAATAAAATTACCCACCAATTTAGAATGCGAGCGATTGCTCGTTACATGAACACTAAAAACGGAACGTTGTATGAATACTAAGAAAGGAACCTGGTATGAACATCTAATACCCACTCATCAAAATGGTACAGATCATTCTGTTAGAAATATATGGAATTTTATTACATTTAAAAATTCCTAACAACTCCGGACATATGTTCATAGGAACTTTTTTTTGTCAAATGACCTAACGAATCACCCCCTGAAGTTTCGTACCGTGGTTAGGAAACACCCTGTATACTTATTACCACTATTAAATTTAGAGTAGGGAATCATTTCCACCAAATCTGCTTGTAGAAGATCATGTGAACCTTTGATGATGACATGTCTGAATGTTTTTCGGGCTGGTTTATGCAATTCTTTTACGACTTTTTGTTTGTTCCGTTTCTGAGATACAGGGCGTTAAAGTAAAAAAAAAGGTATTTATAGAATATCCTGAATATCCTGAAACCGATGTGGTTGAAATGTGGTACAGCTATTTGAAGTAATAAGGCAATTATTTGGCCCCAAGTAGGTCCAGGGGCGTCTCTGGGCACCACAGCCAACAATACTGAGAAAAAAAAGTACTTTTTTTTGTAGTATTTAATTTTTTCAGATTAAACAACTGAAAATACAACTCTTTAGTCCCTTGTGTTTTATTCATATCAAGCTTCGTTTTCGAGAAAAAAATACTTCAACTTATTCTACAAATTATCCATGGACAACATAAAATACAAACCTAAAGTAAAAAATAAACAATTTCAACCTTAAAGTAAATGAACAAAATGTCCACCGTCTGATAAAATACACGACTGCAATCGATGTGTCATTGATTGTCTGACACCTTCAAAAATACCTGGAGTATTCCTTATGACATTGCAATTGTCACTTATTCGATTGCTCAAGTCATTCACATCTAGTATAGGGGTTTTATAAACGAGAGCCTTCAGATGACCCCATAAATAGAAATCTAGAGGATTCATATCAGGACTGCGAGCGGGCCAATGTTGAGGTCCTGCACGTCCAATCCAGCCATTAGGGTAGGTGATGTCGAGATGCTGACGAGCAAGAACACTAAAATGAGCTGGAGCTCCGTCGTGCATAAACCACATGTTGCCTCTTACAAGTACGGGTAAACGATTCCGCAAAAAAGCCGTGTAGGATGGACCTGATAATCTTGCTCGTAAAAAAAAGGGTCCAATTAGGTAGTCACCAATAATTCCTACCCAAACGTTCAGCGGAAATCGTTGCTGAAAATGACTTTCTCTAATAATGTGGGGATTCTCGTCGGCCCAGAAATGGTTATTGTGAAAGTTCATGATAGATTCTCGTGAAAAATTTGCCTCGTCCGTAAATAAAATATTTGGTAAAAAATTATTATTGTGTGCCATCGTATGAATCAACCACCTGCAAAACATTAATCTTGGATGAAAATCCCTAGGCAGCAGAGCTTGGACCCGCTGTATGTGATATGGGTATAAGAGGTTTCTTTTTAGAACTTTCCAAACGGTTTTTGGGCTTGCTTCAAGCTGCAGTGCAATCTTCCTGGTACTATTTGAATGATCTTCTTCTATCGCATCAAGTATAGCTTCTTCTAGTTCAGGCGTTGTTACAGTTTCTGGTCTTCCACCACTTACATTTTTATTAAAACTTTCAGTTTCACATAATCTTGCATGTAGTGTTCTAAATGTTTAAGCACATGGAATTACTTTGTTAAGATATCTATCCTGGTAGATTCTCCGTGCTTCTTCCGCATTTCCATTTGCTAATCCATAAATGAAGTGCATGTCAGCCATTTCAGCGTTAGTAAAAGTATTCATGATAGAATCACTGCTAATTGACAACTCTGACTTTTACTGATATGACAATACTATCAGTGTCAGCTGGTCTCCATAGCAGGTAATCATGATTGTAGAGTGCCTTCATTTTTTTGTTCTCGAAAACTAAGCTAAATATGGAAAAAAACACAGAAGGCCAAAAAGTTGTATTTTTACCACGCTTATAAAAAACTTTTTAGAACCCACGCTTATATTCAAATGCAATGAAAAGGAGAAAATGATTTTTTTCTCAGTATTGTTGACTGTGGTGCCCACTGAGACGCCACTGGACCTACTTAGGGCCAAATAATTGCCTTATTACTTCAAATAGCTGTACCACATTTCAACCACATCGGTTTCAGGATATTCAGGATATTTTATAAATACCTTTTTTTATACTTCAACGCCCTGTATCTCAGAAACGAAGCAACTCCGGACATATGTTCATAGGAACTTTTTTTTGTCAAATGACCTAACGAAACACCCCCTGAAGTTTCGTACCGTAGTTAGGAAACACCCTGTATTTTGGTTGTTATAAACGTATTTTCCAAATATGTGTGGTGTGAACCGGTCACGAGAAAAACTGGACTCGATGTCAGTATAGCTATGCAAAAGATTTTAAAAACTATGAGAGTTAAACCCAAAAATCTGCAAACAGATAAGGGAAAGGAGTTTTATAATAAGAGTTTTAACAGTTGATGGAAACATGGAAAATCAAACACTACAGTTCTTTCTCTACTCTCGAAGCTAGTATCGTGGAACGTGTTGATAGATCTTTGAAAAATGAAATGTGGAAACAATTCAGTCCCCGGGGAAATTAAAAATGGTTGGATATTCTACCTGATATTGTTTCACAATATAATGATACGGTTCACAGTACAATTCAAATGAAACCTCAGGATGTTCGAAAAAAACACGAACGACAATTACTCCAACACGCTTATACCAATATCAAAACAATCGATCCTAGTTAACGAAAATTTAAAATAAGTGACCATGTCAGAATTAGTAAATTTCGAGAGACATTTTCCAAAGGTTATGTTCCCAATTAGTCGAATGAAATTTTCACTATAAAAAAAGTGTATCAATCAAATCCTGTGATATATTTTCTTGAAGATCAGACTAATAACATGATTCAAGGTGGATTCTATGGAGAAGAACTTCAGAAAGTTACATATCCTGATGTGTTTCTGGTTGAAAAAATTATACGAAGAAAAGGAAATAAACTTCATGTCAAATGGTTCGGATTGTCCAATCAATATAATTCATGGATCTCAAAAAATAATGAAATAACCTATGTTTTTAAATTGTTTTTTATTTATTTGTTACAAAATCTTTCATTATAAATATTTTGTCTATGTACAGGATTCAAAACTACATTGAGTAAAGTTGCAAATGTTCTATACGTCTTTTGAAATGTATTCGATCCAATACCATATACTCCCAAAATTTATTTCTTGCTTCCTTATATGCGAATCTCCAGGTTATCATATGGTGTATTGTATTTTGGGTTTCATCAATGTTACTTTCTTCATGATCTCTGCGTACATTCAGTTACAAAACTTTTGGGGTAGTGATGTATGAATTCTAATGTCATACTTATATTTTCGCTGTTGCGATTCACTCCTGGCTTTAGTAACGCTACAGCATTCTTCAAATTATCATCACTAGTTTTAAGAGTCCATTCTTGAGAATTTGGAAATATGATCCATACTGTTGTTTTTTCAAAATATCCACCCAGTGGTAGCAGTTCCCATAACATGCACACTGTTTCCAAACCAAATGTACTGAGGAGTAGCCCTTTATAATCCTTATAACTCTTCCATTATTGAACTGCTTGAATTCGATTGTAAATTTGTGGTCTTTCAAACTTTTTGGAGGATTCAATGAGTACAAATAGTTGGTTATCACTCCTTGGGGATTTGAATACTCCAACTGTTTCCACTCATCTTCTAAGAAAACCACTCGATCTCCCTTATTTCCAGTAATTTCAATAGATGGAGAAAAGTTGAAATCATAAGAGAGATTCACCACCATAAATTTACTTTTTGATTGATTTATAGGAAATATCCTTTCACCCAACACTATATTTTCATTCAATGAATTTTCACCTGATACATCGAACGTAAAACCTATTTGATTCATTTTGATCGTTAACTATTCGTTTTGCAATATTCCACTCAATATATAATGAAAGAACTGGTTTGGAAGTTGAAGAAGAGGTTAACGGTTATTCCACGGAGGGGTAAACCGGTTATTCCGACGAAGGGTAAACTGGTTATTCAACCTTGACCCGGTCATTCAACCTCCTTTGTTCCGTCAGCCAACCGGTTATACCGATTTGTGACCTTGGAAAACCGGTTATGGAATGTAGAAATCTCATCTATTGAGCAATTATTGACCGGTCATTGACCCTGGAAAACCGGTTATACCGTTACTTTACCAGTCAGGGAACCCGGAAGGATTTTAAACCGGTTATACCGGTTATTCAAGGTCAAATCCTTCTAATCTGTCATTTACAATCTACTTGGCCTAAAATAATATAATAGTGTGGTAAATACACTTGATTTAATCTCAAGTAACACTGAACTCATCGTCTCTAATGAAATAGTGTCATTAGTGCCGATCGACAGGAGGCATTCGGCATTGGTGGCCGAAATTAAAATAAAAAATATAAATACCCAAATGATCCCATTCAACTTGAGAATACCTACAACTTCAAAACAGCTGATTTTCCTAAATTAGTTGAAATCCTAGATCGAATGGATTTGTCAAATTTGGACTGCTTTGATAATGTGAATGATCAAGTTGAATATTTTTATATGCGTATTTATGGTGTCTTGGACAACTGTGCCAAAATTCCAGAAAACAAAATTGAACAGAAAATCTTACCCCCTTTGGTTTACGAATGAAATTAAAAAGAAACTCAGACAGAAGGAATATTATAGAAAAAGAAAATGTCAATCATAGAGGAATAGGATTAACTTCAAAAGGCTCAGAGCAGAATTAAAGAGAGATACACAAAAAAGGCCCACACTCAATACATTCGAGATATCGAAATTTCAATCATATATTCCCCAAATATTTTTTGGAACTACATCAATTCCACTAAGAGTAGAAGTGATTCGGGTGACAATTTCATTATTGCTGGTGAAAATACAAATGACTCTCATGTAATTTCTAAGGCCTTTGGAATTTACTTCGAATCGGTTCACAGTGAAAAATCAACATATGATAAAAACAATATTATGGGAGTGATGGAGCTTAGGAAATTCCGAAATGCTTCATATCACTCATATATCGATCTCTGAAATGGCTCAAACCAAAGCAATCAGCGAGTCCTGATAATTTACCTTCGTACCTCATTAAGGCTCGTAAAAAATATTTACTCTATCCACTTATGGTGATATTTCAAAAATCTCTACTAGTGTAAATCAAATTTCGGGTTCCCAACGTGGATTTTGTAGGAATATATCCGTAGAAACAAACTTACTAACTTTTACTTGTAACATCGCTGAAATGATATAGAGGTTAGGTTGACTGCCTTTATTTAGACTTCGAGAAGGCTTTCGATAAAGTGAACCATGATCTATTCATAAAAAAGTTAAGTATGTATGGTCTTAGTGAACCTCTCCTTCATTTGATGATTACCTACCTCAAGGGTAGAAATTTCGTGACGGAAAGTCTGACTGGTTTGTAGCGAGATCAGGCGTCCCACAAGGATCAAATCTGGGTCCTCTGCTTTTCGTCATTTTTATTAATGATCTACCAGAGTCTTTATCCTCAAAGTGTCTAATGTATGCTGACGATTGTAAAATTTTCAGGAAGATTAATAATACACATGATTATATAACCAGCTGCAATCAGATCTTAACGTACTTCATAACTGGACTGTTGCAAATAAATTACCACTAAACTTGAGCAATCATCAGTTATAACTAATAGGTCTGTAAACTTTAATAATTATTCTTATTATCTGACGGAAGATCAAACATTTTCAAGATTGTCAGACATTAGAGACCTTGGAATAATTTTTCAGTGCCAACCCAAATATGATAAACACATTTCAGCAATATGGTGCACCTTCTCAATTCCGGAGTAGTGACCAATCAACTTGATGAATAATTCCCAAATCGATAGATTGGCACGGATGGCACTACAAGATGGCCTCTGAAGACACCTAACCTCGCCTCATTGGATATTTCCATATGGGGACACCTAAAGAACCAGGTTTACTCTCCTACATCAAAAGATTGTTTGAAGGTTGTAGACGATGTGGTAACTTGATTACTATCGTTTCGGACGTCCATCGTCTTAATGTATTTAAAAGGTTTTCACGACGTTTCGAATGCGTGTATCTGCATTCGAAACGTCGTGAAAACCTTTTAAATACATCAAGACGATGGACGTCCGAAACGATAGTAATCAACATACATCAAAAGATTTGGGACATCACCTGAGGGAAGCAATTGCTAATATTACGGATAATTTATGATTTCTCAAGATGATGAAATCTGTTACTTTGTTGATAAAAGGTGTTTTTTGTTTCGCTTTCTTATGCTCAAATACGTTTTCGCTGAGGAAGATGCAATTTTGAGACCACTCATAATGAAACCTGCTTGTATCTCCGGTACCTTTCGGAATTTTCTAAAAGTTTTCACACGGGTAATCTAATAATTCATAATTTTTCAACATGAGGAAGTGAAAAGAGCTTGTTGTTATTTAAGAATTGGTAGTTGAGAGCGTTTAATGAAAATATGGGAGGTGCAATTTCATGGGAACCCCAATGTTCAATTGGACCTCAGCTCGAAGCTTCCTCTGGTAAGTGCCAGTTGAGATGATTTGAGTTTAATATTCATGACCAATCTTGTTCTATTGAAAAAATGGACTATATTTGCGCAATTTTTCAACCGATTGCAAATTTTTAAAATCACAAATGCCGATCCCAATTTTTGGAAGGTTGTGGTTACCAGGCAACAGTTCCATTTCATTTTGAGGAAATTTAGTATATTTTGCTGTCCAGGCGTCGACAGAACCTAGTTAGTGCCAGCCTTGAGCAACACCAAAATGAGACTAAATAACTTTGAAATCAACTATTCTTTATCCTTGCTCCAAGCATAAAGAGTGAAAAACTTATATTTTGCTTTTTATTTGTTTAATATTTGTTTGCTTCACTGATATATCGAGTTCATTTTTTAGAAGTAAAGTTTCGCTTAGCCATCTGTGGAATATTCTTCAAAGGTTGTTGAGGCTGTGCCACCGTTTCTGAAGTAACGTTGAAAACAGTAGGATCCGATCTGATAAAATTGCAATTTCTGCTTTCATTTCTATAATCCTCCTGTATGATCTGGAGTGCTGAAAATAAATAAAACGAGTTTTATTCTAATAATTAACAAATGCATTGTTTTGTAACTTCCAATACTAAAAAACTCGGTAACATGTTTTTTACAAACAGTATAACATATAACGAATTTTGTCAACAGAGTGGAGGCCACATTTCAACCGAATGAAACTAAATTTGGCATTAAAGTATTTTTCATCAATATCTCGGCTGAATTCGAAGATGGGCTAAATCGGACCAGCAGTTTTAAAATGGCGGTTATTCTAAAATTGAAAAAAATTGTGTGCTGGTTATACTTCTTTCCATTGATTTGAGTCAGATCACCTAGAAATATTAGAAAGCATATGGGGATTTGAATACTCCGACTTTTGATTGAAAAGTTCAAGGTTTATACAAAAACAGAAATACTGCTTTTGTTTCCAATGAAAATTTTAATTTTTTTCTGATACATGATTGGTTAGCTTGATTGGTGGCAAATTCAGAATCAATAAATAAATTCTGAAATTTACCTTTCCGACTGGCCGCGCCATCTTTTTTTTTCAAATAATGCAGCACTCGCCTCTTCTTTGAACTGGATAATAATAATTATATACCATAGTCATCTTTTCAGAATATCCCAAACATGCTCAATTGGATGTAGGTCCGAAAAATATGCTGGCTAGTTCATTTTTCTCAATTATACCTTTCTATATGTGAGTCAAAGATACTACATGGTAATGCAGAATATCCCTTGCGCCTATCTACAATAAATTATCACTTCATATGTGCTTGCCCCAAACGTATGCCGCCCACAGTATAACTATAATAACTAAGGATCCACCAAAAGAGACAATTATTTTGTTCACTGACTATGAAAATTCGATCGACACGACGGTTGGAAACATTATTATCGGCGTCGAATAGAATAAGTAGCAATTGATGGCGGCGCTAAAACTGTAGGTGGGTACACGAAGGATATTCTGCCAGAACACGTTGGTATAGTATTTCTAATCCCAATTGGACCGACATAAAAAGTTTCGTGAAGGATTTCTCTTTCCAATTGCCGCCTTGACATAGGCGTCAGTATATTATTTTCCAGTGGTATTTTTTCAGTTACTTATTCTTACAATCATAGCAACTGACCACTCCATGTAAAAGTAGACACATGTTATCTCAACTGAATTTTATTATCTGTTTTGAAAGGTCTCCAAAAAGCCATATTGATAAAATTATTTTCAATGGATAATTCCTAACCTCACCAACACACGGCACTGATTAAGAAATATTGTGAACTGCGTAAATCATGCGGATTCAGATAACAGATGTCCAATCCAGCTAGCCGAGCTTCTATTCCTCAAATATATTTGATAGCGCCTTTACTAATAATCTGGCAACTAGAGACACGCGCCAGAACTTTTTTATGATTGTACCAGGAACGCTTTGAAAGTAAAAACACTGGTAGTATATAAATTTCCCATTTGCCGGGCAGTGCATATGAACACTCCTCGTAGTGCTCTTATTTTTATTGCCGTTCCAATTGGGATTAGAATAACTATACCTCTCGTTCTACATACCGATGGCTTAGTTCGCAAACCTCTTATGTCACAAATGAAGGTTTTTTCAGGACGCAGTAAAAACGTTCCTATTTGATCACTACTTCAAATATGCAAGGTAAAGAAATCTATTTGGCAGATGGTTCGATTTGAATTATTATGGTATTCAACAAATCTTGAAAGCTATTCGTGTTTTAAAATTATTTATTAAATAGTGTACTTAGCAGCTATTCGAACTTGAGTAAACTCTCCCATAGTATTTGATATATAATCTAAATAAAAATTATAATCAAATACTTTGTTTCCAAAATTAAAGTTGTTGTAACTTCGTTGTTAACAAATATGTTTTTATTAAATTTTGAAAAACAACGATAAATTAAATGTCATAAGTTTTTGATGCTTAATATTAAAAAAAAAACAACGTATTCTACAGGGGTGGTTCCATTTTAAATGGGCCACACTGTATATATATATATACATATATATATATATATATATATATATATATATATATATATATATATATATATATATATATATATATATATATATATATATATATATATATATATATATATATATATATAGGAAAGTATATCGACCGGCTTATTATTATAGAATGAAAAAAACTTGAAAATTGCACAAAAGAAAATAAAACCATTAGAAAACTTGTATACCAAATTGAAACAAAAAGATCATATCACCGAAAAGTCCAACGTGGTCTATGAAATTCCTTGTTACAATTGTAATAAAAAATATTTGGGCCAAACAAAAAATTGTTTGAAATCACGAATAGCATTACATAAAAGCAATTGTAGAACTTTAAAAGAAAACTCTTGTTCCTTAACGAAACATGTCATGGATAACGATCACATCATGAATTATGATGGTGCTACATGTTGAAAAAAAATTGAATAAAAGACTATTTTTAGAAATGGCTGAAATAAAATTACAATCTGACAATATGAATGAAAAAACTGATATTGATAACTTAAGTAAAATTTACTCGTACCATCTTTAACCAAAAAACCATTCTTCATTTGAAAATACCTGAATTAATTCACCACTGTATATACCTATTTTGTTTTACATCCACAATAAGATGCCTACAAACCCTGGTGTATTCACTGATTCGATTTTGTTTAGAATTTTTGGGGGACAACAAATGAAAAACGCTAAATTCTGCTTAGAACTTCATTAGTAGATGGCGCGGTTAAGGAATGTTTGTTGTTTGTGTCACGCAAAATGTCAAACTTCAAACCTATGAAATTTTATTTTTTTGTCAACATTACTTCATGCTAAAAATTGTGAATTGATCGTTTACAAAGATTAATGTTCTACGAACAAGATCCCGCTCAGAACAATTAGCGCGAAAATGAGATGAAATCCTCGAAACTTACTACAATGTCTACCTGGCGATTTTTTCAATGTGATTTTTTCTCAAATGGCCTTTTTGGAATCATGGAAACTTCCACGAAGGAATGAGGAAAGGTAGGAGAGTGGGCTGATGTCTCTAGATGATGAATTAACTTGAAAATTGAGGGGATTGGAAAATGTCCCCGATGACATTGTTCCATTAAACTTTCCGATACAAACTATTACCAAGCCATTCACTGCCCATCTCTGCCGGACTATTACCTCTCTTACAACCTTCTGATATGAACAAAATCAGACAGTTCATTGTAGATATCATAAAATCTGTTGATGAAGTTGAGAAATCGATGAATCCTGGTGTGCGACAGTCTAGGCTGCTTCCAGCTAACTTAGAATGACTTCTCAGGAAAAGGTGAGCCCTACTAACAAAGGTGAGGGGAGAAAACAATAATCTAAATGCTTCTCTTTTATTTTTCAGTAACTCCCCGCATGAGATAATCGGAGGAGGGCGATCTAAACCAAGCAGTTGTTCGGAAGAACAAGGCCCACTCCCAACATCGATAAGGCTAATGACTATGATTAGGATAATTATCACTTACTAATAAACACATGAATTCAAGTAAGCGTGGACTTTTCATTCTATGAAGATATCTTGATTTTGGCTAGTGAATTCCGAACCGTCACAGAGGGTCCCATGGCTATTTGAAAGAAAATATCCACTATATTTAGAATTTTCCAATACTTTTAGTCAGAAGATTGTCATCTCATGGGAAAAAATTTATACAAAATATATATAATATAAAAGAGAAGATTCAAATTAATTTATACATATACGAGTCATTTTACTAGTAGTGGAGTAATATTAGATTTTAGAAAAATCGAATAAAACGGTTTTCTTCACATAAAGGATTCAATATAAAATTGAACCAGAAAATGGCAGAGCTCAGGTGAAAAACAACTACTTTCCTGGCAAATACCACGCAAAATGTTGAATGATATTCACCTGAAAATCCATGCATACTTCCATATAATATCAATGGACATTGAATGCAAATGTTTCTTTCTGATAAGCTCGATTATGTTTAATTTATGTCGTGTTCACCTAACAATCCGCATACCGGTTTCAGGCTTCTTGGCCCTCATCAGTACGGAGTAGTCAACCAGCCAAAGGTCCAAAGAACTCTGGCTGAAGTGAGACACAACGTAAACTAACCATCATCGAGTTTGTAACACCTATAGGTGCACGAAAAGATAAACTTTAACTGGCGGTACCTAGTGACAGAAAGAAACACTCCGAAAAATCTCCCACCTCGATAGGTTTCTAAATAAAAGATTCCTTCTCAGTAGGAGTGGCAAGCCCGTCTAGCATATAGTGAAAGATAAGTGCCATGTGAAGTGGAATGAATAGAAAAATCGAATAAAACGGTTTTCTTCACATAAAGGATTCAATATAAAATTGAACCAGAAAATGGTAGATCTCAGGTGAAAAACAACTACTTTCCTGGCAAATACCACGCAGAACGTTGAATGATATTCACCTGAAAATCCATGCATACTTCCATATAATATCAATGGACATTGAATGCAAATGTTTCTTTCTGATAAGCTCGATTATGTTTAATTTATGTCGTGTTCACCTAAAAATCCGCATACCGGTTTCAGGCTTCTTGGCCCTCATCAGTACGGAGTAGTCATTAGATTTTAGCTTCAGAAAGTTAGGGGACTGTGGGAACTTTTTACTGTACATTAGTGATGATGTAAGGAACAACATATAGAAAGTTATCAACCGTAAAATATTTAATAATTTCAAAAAATTAATGAATTAATTTTTAGGACATGCTTCAAAAACCAAAAACTCTAGTTCAAAATTGATATCAAGATTTTTGAATAGTACTTTCTAAAGCTTGTAATCTGTACTTCAAGGAGGTTTGATTGGTTTTATTGAAAAAATTGAATTAATAATAAAATTTTGACAAAATTAAACAAATGTTGCTCCAAAATCCGTGAAATTTTTTGTTAAATAAAATTTAATAACATAGAAAAAAAATAAGTTTACCTAACCAACATATATTTATATTACGACCTCAAACAAGGTATAGGTACGCAGCGTATATTTTTTTTCTTTTTTAAATAAGTGTAAATTGTATCAAATACGAAAATATTATGTTTTTTAGTAAATTGACGAATTGTTCATTTTTATAAATGAGTTAATGCTTAAAATTTCTGTTTAGAATAGAAATATAAGTTTATCTTTTGATGTACTTTATTGGATCGAAAATATTATATTTGAATGTTAGAGAGAGATTGAACATCAGAGAACACTTGCTTGGTAAGTTTAGTGCTCACCTGACGCTCTACGTATACTAGTGGAGTAATATTATATTTTAGCTTTTAGAAGTTGGGGGATGATGGTAACTTTTTACTGTACATTAGTGATGATGGTGGGAACAACATATGGAAAGTTACCAACCGTAAAGTGTGTGCTTAATTAATTATTTAACAAATAAGTTGCCAAATTACATTGTATATTAAATCTAAAAAAAATGAATAAAAAATGGAAAATTTTACATCAAAAAGGTAAATATTTTTTTTTAAATAAAAACTGTAAGCTGCAGAATTATTTTGCCAACGTGCGAAAAAAATGTGAGGTGGCGAATCTGAAGTGCAGCGCTGGAGGAGCACGCAGCCACGAGCGCTTAACACTAAATTTGTTATAACTTTTGATCTAATTGATTAAATTAACATAACAAAAATTTAACTGAAAGAAGAAAAATGCAGCTAACGAGAAGTCATGTTTTTAAAAGTTAAAAAAGGGAAGTAAATAAATTATAAAGCAGAATTTGTTAAAATCTTATTTTTTTTTTTTTTCAAGATAAACATTTGTAATTTTCACAGATTACTATCAAAATGACAAATAAAAAAAGGACAATAAAAAAAAAGGAATTTTATTTCAAAATATACAAAGCTCAAAATATTCAATAATTTAAAAAAATTACAAATTTGAATTTTGAGGCCATGCTTCAAAAACTCTAGTTTAAAATGTGATATTGAAACTTATATATGGGATATAACGAAATTTGTTGAGTGGAGGCCACATTTTTCAACCGAATGAAACAAAAATACTTCTCATGAATACCTCGGCTAATTTCGAAAATGGTCCAATAGTCTCAAAATGGCAGTTGTTGAAAGATTTACAAAAATTCGCAATATTTCATTTCCATAAGTTGTTCGATAGAGCTTCATTAGCTCCACAACTTTCACCCGAAAAATTTTTCTCCGAGATGTACACATAAATAAAAAATAGGTGGCTGTAAATTATGATTCATGAAATCTACTTTTACGACTGGCCACGCCATCGTTTTTTCAATATCATATTCTGGTTCAGCGACCTCAAAAATCTCTATAGCATCAATTTGGGTAAAATTTGCCTAACAAAATTATTTTTCATTTTTTAAACAATTAATAAACAAGCAGCGCACGAATATAAGTTTTTAACTTTTTCCTGCAAGCAATTCCAAAGTTATATCAGACGGTTTTAGGAAAATCCATGGAGTCCTCTAGGATTCCAAAATAATGTTTAACTCCCCTATATGAAGGTAATTTGAGTTCTTGCGATAAGATAGTCGTGTTGTCTGCCAAAATAGTGAACACCTCTTAATTTGTCCAAAAGCTGAGAGGTTCTTTCACTCAGACAGGATTCGAACCAATTGAAGCTTCGTCGTCTGAAGCTGTAGAGATGAAGCTTATGTAACAGTCAAAAGCTGCCTGCATCTGCATCTCCCGTACTTTTATTGGTTTGAAAGCTAAATTAAGTAATTGTATGTAATTTACAACACATCATAAAATCATTATCCGCACCATCATAAGATTTTTATCATGAGCAAACAGGGACAGAAATACATAAGTACCAACTCGGTGGAGCCGTATCAATAGAAAATTAACCATACAAAATAAATTGGTACGGTTCATAATTAGAATTATTTCGGAACACCTCTCGGAAATTCTATATAACACTGACATAAGTACATGGAATAGTTTGTTCTAAAATATGTTACATCGATCGATCAACCTCAAAATATTTCACAACGAATTGACATAACCTTAAAGGCGACAAAAGCACAATCACAGAACGGATCAGAGACACAAATCACAAAAACACCGTGTGTGGTCTGTAATTGCAGTTTACTAAATTATGACAAGAAACGACGTCGGCGCCATCTGAAACTCAAGATAACTCCCTTTATCAAGTGGGCTGGTGTCCCCCAGTTTGTCCCAATATTTTACAGGTATAAGTGAATACACCATGTTTTTTGAAATCTTAATCCATAATAAATGATTGTCAGTCATCAAATTTTCATGTCACAACATTTTTCAAGTTTTCCTTTATACATTTATGATGATATAATATGTTCCTAAGCTTTGACGTCCAAAGAAAATCTCAAATTGTACAGTAAGTATACTATTATTATTAAAATATTTTAATGTCCATATTTTTACTTTGTAGCCCTCGAAAAAGCAAATAAAGATTTGCGAAAGCTCGGGTAGTAAAAAAGTGTGTAACTTTTTCAAGACCGAATATCCGATAGATACTCATTCTATATATATATATATATATATATATATATATATAATATATAATAAAAAACTTATAAGTCTTTCTAATAAAAAAGATTTCACTATATACAATTCCATAACACCAAAATTTTATGGTTTACCAAAAACTCATAAACCAAGTCTAAGTTCAAGACCATTCATTTCTTCCATCGATGCTCCTAATAGTAAAATATCACAGTTAGTCACAAATATTTCAACTGTTTCCTATAATATTGACAATGAATATTATGTAAAGGACTTTTTCGAATTTTCAGACTTCATACATCAAATCAAGCTACCTGAAAATTTTGTCATAATGAGTCTAGATGTAGTTTCACTTTTTAATAACATTCCACTAAATTTAATCAAATCTAGTATTGATAAATATTGGGAAGATATAAGTAACCATACTAAATTAACAAAATCTATTTTCATAGAACTCATAGAATTCATTTTTGATACAACTTTTTTTGTGTTTGATAATACATATTATAAACAAATACGTGGAACTCCAATGGGAGCTACTGTATCACCCATTCTAGCACAGTATGTAATGGACGATTTGTTAGGTGCAAGTATTCCAAAATTACAATTTAGACTCCCTTCTCTTAAAAAATATGTTGATGATATTATATGTGCAGTACCAACAGTGTTGGAAGTAGTTGATTCACCCTGTTGAATATTTTTATTATGATCTTTGATTAACCCTATATATATATGTTATATTTTGATGTATGAGAGTGGAGTGCAAATAAAAGTCATTGCTGATTTACTTTTTCGATTAAAATCGTATTCAACTAACGAAACTACTTGAAACACTGCACAGTTTTAACAGGTTATGGGCCCAGGGCTTTGATCGAAAAAGTGTATTGACCATTGTGTGACAAAATATATTTAGACGAAGAAAGTAAGACGTAGACTTGAGTTGAGATTAAGATAACATCTGAAGTATGGATGATTTGAAAGTTGAAAAGCGAAACTCCAAGAACTACCGATATTGGTCAATGAGAGCGCAGGGAATATTGGAAGTGAAAAACCTATGGGAAGCCATCGATCCTGGTTTTGACGAAAACGCTTTAAAGGTTGAAGAAAACAAAAAGAAAGATCATAGTGCCAAATCTGTTCTATATTTGTTAGTGAATAATGATAGTCTCGATGACATTATGGAATGTAAAGCGGCAAAAGATATATGGGAGACGTTGAAGAGAATCCACACGAAATTTGATACTTGGCACGGTTTACTTCTACTCAAAGATTACATCAATACCACCAAAGCATCAGACGAAACAATAAACCAATATTTGAATAGAAGAAATGGGTTATACCATAAAGTCAAGAACGCTGGTTTTGAGTTTAGTGAAAAAATGCAAGGAGGATTCACAGTTCTTGGGTTACCTAGTCAATATGAACATTCAGCTAGAAATCTAAGAGCCGATGAAAATGATTTGAATATGTCCAATTTGAAGTCAAAACTCCTGGAAGAAGAAAGAAGAATATGTAATAAACTAAAAAATGAGAAAGACGCGGAGGAAAGCAAAGCATTCATAACGCAGAGAAGACAGACGAATTCAAAGGTTGACCAATTCAAATCAAGACGCGGAAAACCATCCTACAATCCTGCATCAAGCCGAAATACCACCAGAGAAAACATTGAATATTCGACGAAACCCAGGTTCTCAGCCGATAATTTAAGATGTTATAGATGTCTCGAGATGGGACATATTGGAAAAAACTGTCTTTTGTCTGTACCTCAAGAGACAAAACACGAGAGATTGCCGAATGAGACGGAAAGAGCTGAAAACTCGAACTCGAAATTTGCATTCAGTGCGATTAGGAGTAATATGACCGAGAACGAACACCATACATCATATCTGGACGAATTCGAATACATGGGTTCTCGACAGATCACATGACGTCAAATTTCGAAAAATTCTCAAATTTTACCCAAAAAGACACTATCGTGGAGGTAGCTGGCGGTAAAACGATACTAGCAACTGGTTTTGGAGACGTTGACCTGAAATTGGACGAAGAGAATGGAGGGTCAGAAATAACATTAAAAAGTGTTCTGTATGTTCCAGAATTGACGAGCTTAGCGGCGGAAAAAGGACTGAAAATAATTTTTGAAGGAAATTATTCGAAACTAATTGCACCAGATGGTAAACTAGTAGCTAAATCAATCAAATATGAAGGATTATATTATATCAAGGAAAACCACTATGAAGAATGGGGCAGAGATGACATATTTAGTCATCCAGTGGTCAATAAAACGATTTCCAAACAAAATCAATTATGGCATAGACGTCTCGCTCATATGAATGTTTCAAGTGTGAAGAAGATGCTCAATAAAGATAATAATGTATTTTTATCTGATGAAACCGACGAAATCGATAAAAATTGTACCATATGTTACCAAGGAAAACTACGACGAACTTCATTCCCAAAGAGAAGTTTCAATAGGGAAGAAGCACCACTGAAACTCATACACTCCGATGTAGTTGGTCCCATCAATCCACTATCACTAGGGGGAAGCAGATACATTGTCACGTTTATTGATGATTATTCTAGATACTGTGAAATTGCTTTCCTGAAAGGTAAAGATGAAGTATTCATAAATTTCCAAGAGTATAAGAAGAAAGTCGAGAATATGCAAGAAAGGAATATTTGTTGTTTACGAAGCGATAATGGGGGCGAATATTCATCAAAAGAATTTGTAGAATATTTGAAGAAACATGGAATAAAACATCAGCTGACTATTCCAGGAACGCTACAACAAAATGGAGTAGCGGAAAGAATTATTCAAACACTTTTTGACGCAGCGAGATGTATGCAGCAGCATGTTACGTCGCAACAGTCGCAAATGAAGGACTGCGTCCAATGGAGAAATGGAAGCGAGGAATTCATAATGATATATCACATTTGAGAGTTTTTGGATGCAGAGCATGGGCAGTCAACAGAACCAGAACAACTAAATTTTCCCCAAAAGGTATATCCTGTATATTTTTGGGTTACGATAGTAGCTCAAAGGCATATCGGCTCTGGAATCCACGAGACGACAAAATTTTCATCAGCAGAGATGTTAAATTTGAAGAACAGGTTTTTCCAATGTTGAATGGAATGGAAAATATCTCGAAAGACAAATCTAGTGGAAAGAGAATCAAATTACTAGAAATAAAAACAATATTTTGAAATTTAATGTCTGCGACGATCAGAGTTTGGTTCCGAAGAATAGCAGTAATCTGGGGGAGAATGTTTATGTAGAAGATGAAAAACTAGCACGAAGACCAGTTAATGATTTATCCCAATCAACAGAAGACGACGATAACCTTAGGCTGGCCAAATATAGAAATTTGGAAGAAGTCATCGAAAAATCTACCAAATCTGGCAGAATATTGAAGAAGCCGAATTGGATGTCCGATTTTGTACTAGATGACAATTCAAAAACATCAAAATCTTGCAATAAGATTGAGAGAACAGGAGAGGAAGACAGGATAGAAAATGATCCGATAAATTTGAAAGAAGCATTGAATGGAAATAATCGATTTCACTGGCAAGATGCTATAGTACAAGAGTTTGAGAATCTTCTGAAAAATCGAACGTGGAATTTCCTCGAACAACCAGAAAATATTAAAGCCATCAAAACGAAATGGGTTTTCAAGACGAAGTATAATGAGAACGAAGTATAATAGAGAAATTCAAAGCTAGAGTTGTTGCATTGGGAAATACTCAAAGACCAGGAATTGATTTCGATCAGACATATGCTCCGGTTGTTCAGAAGAAAACTATGAGAATGTTATTTGCAATAGCAGCTGAAATGGATTGGTCAATTCATCAAATGAACATCACTGCAGCATATTTATCTGCAGATTCGAAAGAAACTGTTTACATGGAGATTCCAGAGGGTTACGATAAGGTATACCATATTTTGAGGGAGAAGTTTCCTGATCAGTTTCTGAAATCATTTACAAGAGAAGATGGTTTTGTTTGTAAACTGAATAAAAGTATTTATGGATTGCATCAATCGGGACTCATGTGGAATAAAACCATAGATAATTTCATCAAAAGTCAAGGTTTTAAAAGATCCGTTGCCGATCCATGTGTTTATCATAAAATTGAAGAAGGGCTTATAATTACCATTTACGTAGACGACATATTGATTTTTGGAGGAAAGAGTATAGAAAGTATGAAAAATGAATTCAAACAAAATTTCGATACCAAAGATTTGGGGGAGATTAGGAATATCTTATCAATCAGAGTTACGAAAGATCAGACGACAATAAGACTTGATCAATCAATCTATGCTACCGAAATTCTGAGAAAAATTAACATGCTAGACGCAAAGAAGGTATCTACTCCATTAGCTATTGGTGAAAAATATAGAATTGATGACGACGAATTTTTGAATGACGATGACAAGAAATTATATCAGAGAGTTATTGGAAGTCTCTTATATTTAGCAGTTTCCACAAGATTGGATTTGGCATATCCTGCTACATTCATGAGTCAGTTCAATCACAGACCTACGAAACATCATTGGAAAGGGATGAAACACATACTGAGATATTTGAATGGCTTACAATATTGTAGAACTGGAAAAAATGCAGAGGCTTACAGCGACGCAGATTGGGGACCAAATGAGACAGACAGGAAGTCTTTCAGTGGATATGTAGTGAAAATAGGAGGTGGAGCAGTAAGCTGGTCTAGTCGTAAGCAACATTGTGTGGCGTTGAGTACTGTTGAGTCTGAATTCATCGCTATGAGCGAAACTGCCAAAGAACTGATTTTTATGAAAGGGCTGGCACACAAAATATCCCAAGATAATTTTTTTGGGGATTTTTTTCCTATATTCATTGACAATCAAGGCGCAATGAAGCTAGCAGAAAATAATATCATTTCTGAAAGATCAAAGCATATCGATTTGCGTGTATTTCATATAAGAGATTTGATAGAAAAAGAAGTTATAGTTTTGAAATATGTTGCATCAAGAGATAATTTGGCTGATCAATTAACGAAATGTATATCTGCTGTCATTTTGCTGGAGCATTTGCATCAACTGGGAATCAGAGATTCAGGGGAGTGTTGGAAGTAGTTGATTCGCCCTGTTGAATATTTTTATTATGATCTTTGATCAACCCTATATATGTGTTATATTTTGATGTATGAGAGTGGAGTGACAAGTGTCATTGTATTTTGTCAGTTTTTTATGCAAATAAAAGTCATTGCTGATTTACTTTTTCGATTAAAATCGTATTCAACTAACGAAACTAGTTGAAACACTGATGCATAGTTTTAACAAACAGATCATGTAAATAATATTCAGTCTATTTTCAATAGCTATAATCCTTTCATACAATTTACGGTTGAGAAAGAACATAATAACTCTGTACCCTTCTTAGATACTCTCCTAATCAGAACAATAGATAATACTATAATACTGGATTGGTACTTAAAACCCACTAGTTCAGGAAGATACATGAACTACCTTTCCAGTCACCCAAAAAAAATGAAATTCAATCTAGTATTATGTCTTAAACATAGAATTGAGAAAATATCACATCCAACATTAAGAGAGAAAAATATAAAATTATTATATGAAATACTTTCCAATAATTCATATCCTTCAAAAATTTTTTTTTTTTTTATATAATACTACTTCTGATGTCATTCAAACAGAAGTCCATCAAAATGAACACTTACATAATATCACATATTCGTCGATACCTTACATTCCTGAACTTTCTACTAAAATTATAAATGTATTCAAACATGAGAAAAACTTGAAAATTGCACAAAATGAAATTAAACCATTAGAAAACTTGTATACCAAATTGAAACAAAAAGATCATTTCACCGAAAAGTCTAACGTGGTTTATGAAATTCCTTGTTCAAATTGTAATAACAAATATTTAGGCCAAACAAAAAATTGTTTGAAATCACGAATAGCATTACATAAAAGCAATTGTAGAACATATATATATATATATATATATATATATATATATATATATATATATATATATATATATATTTACTCAATATTAGTTAACGTTAAAGCTAGAAAAGTCCACTTGGAACCTCAACTGTCCATCAGTTCCAGCCGATCCAAGGTACATGATGGTGCATTTTTACAAACTTATCTTCCTCAATATTCTAGGTTATATTTAAAACTAAAATATGTCATAACAAATTAATCACAAATGGGCGGTGATTCAGGTAGAATGAGATTTAAAACACAAAACACAATCGTACACTTTTGAAAAATAAACAGTAGAACCAAAAGTTGTTACTTTTTTATGTGAAAATAAATATTTATATTTTACTCAAAAATAATAGTCCATGGCAACCACTCTTCTGCTTGCTTGCCCTGTACTGAGTAAACATTGTGTGGCATTTGTCATTTGTGAAGGGTGATCCAAGGTTCACTATGATCAAGGTACAGAAATCTCCCCTACATATGGTCTCACCACATCATAATTGTGTTTTTTTCAATGTTCCGTTAAAACCAGAAACAAAAAGAGGAAAATATCAAGGTTCAGTAAATTCAAAGATTTTCAAAGCATAAAATTGCTTTCCTTACCAACTCTGAAATTCATCCTCTTTGTGAATCGTGACCCTATATGATTTTATCTATTCCTCAATATTTCTTCGATTGTTGTGTCACATAGTTGGACACTCATATTTTCTGTTAATTATCTTCATTTCCATAGCTATTGGATAAGAGAGGAATTATCATGAATTTAAGAAAAACTTCTGAACGGTTTGTATGAAAGATCAATTTTGGAAGAGTATTCATAACTTTTTTATGTATTTGACTTGTAGGATCATTCTTGCAAACTTGTTTTCTTTACAGATCAAGGAAATTGAGTACAAATTGAGTACAAATTGCGAGTACAGTTTATTTAGAAGAGGCGAGGAGGAAAGAAGATAGTGAGGGAGGAAGAAGGAGAAAACAGGAGGATGTGAATGGGCTTGCTATGGGAGGGGTAGTAGAGGTGTGGGATAGAGGGTAGGAGTGAGAATAATATTAAAATACTGACTGAAATTACTGACTGCTAAGTACTGGTGTGAAGTTAGCGGCCATTTTCTAGTGGCCGTTTTTATCTGGCGGCCAAATGACCATTGGCGTCGGGTGATAAATTATATTCGAAATTTCTTAATATTTTCAACCTAATAGAATGGCTGAAGATTTGGAGTGGCAATAGGAATTCAATTTAACAGAAAATGGTCTAACACAACAAATGGAAATGGAATGATATACCAAGAGATATTTAATATGCTTTTAGATCAACAATTAAAAACCACCCGCGAAAATGTTAAACCAAGTCGATATTATGTTTTATAAAGATGGATGATTGATTTGCAGCTCATCGAAGGGGTATTTTATACTTGTATTTCGAAAAAAATCAAATCCCCTTAAAAATGTTCAGTTTTGGTAACGTGTTACTGAAAGGCTATATAATGATATACCAATAGATTATTGATTTGCAGGTCGTCAAAGGGGTGGTTTATACTTGTGGATATTTCGAAAAAAATCAAAACCCACCCTAAAACATGTTTAGCTAAGTTTATTTCTGGTATACGTGCTACTGAAAGGCTGAATAACGATATACCAAGAGATGAACTTGGCTAAACATTTTTGAGGGTGGGTTTTAATTTTTTTCGAAATACAAATATAAACTACCCCTTCGACGGCCTGCAAATCAATCATCTCTTGGTTTATAATATTATATAGCCTTCCAGTAACACGTATACCAAATATCAAGTTGTCTAAACAATTTTGATGGTGGGTTTAGATTTTTTTCGAAATCAAGAATAAACTACCCCTCCGACGACCTGCAAATCAATAATCTCTTGATATATCAGTATATAGCCTTCCAGTAACGCGTATACCAAAACTGAACTTGGCTAAACGTTTCTGATGGTGAGCTAAGATTTTTTTAAAAATACAAGTATAAACTACCGCTTCCACGGCCTGCAAATCAATCATATCTTGTTATATTATTATATAGCCTTCCAGTAATACGTATATATACCAGAAATGAATTTAGCTAAATATTTTCGAAAATGGCTTTTTTTTTCGAAATATTGACAAGTATAAACTACTCTTTGCCGGCCTGCAAATAAATCATCTCTTGGTATATCATTATATAGCCTTTCGTATACCAAGGGGTCGTCCATTAATCAAGTGATGTTTTTTAGCAACTTTTTAACCCTCCCCCCTGGTGATACGTAGTGAGGTTCAAGACTAACCCCCCTCCCCTACCCATAATAACGTGTATTTTTTTAGTACGAAGTATCTTAAAAAAATCAGAATATTATCTTTAAATACAGGTATGATCTAATTTAATTCTGGAAAATTAAGGACCGTGATAAAAATGTCCAGAATGTTAAGAATGCAGGTTGTTTTTGACTGGCATACAAATAATAAAGGAAAGGTGTAATCATGTGAAAAACATATAATTGTACTGGTACATGAATATATTTAATGGACATTATCCTCGGACCACGGATTAGCGAGACTTTCTTCAACACTAACAAGTTGATAAGCATCTTGCAAGTCAGCTGTTGGCACTGTGCTTTGTTGAAGATCAACGTCGGTCTCATTAAGCCACTCGGCGTCATCATTTTCGCGAACTACGCAGATAATCCCTCTCGATCTACCGATCATCGTCAGGTGAGGATGCGTGAAGGACGAACATTGTGCATCTCTGGACTATTATTGCACGGATCATTAGGTTGCTTGTGCCTTAACTTTCTTCTTCGTACAGAAGTACAGTCCACACCATTAGCACGTCCTTCCCACAAGCTACTGACGATTTTTCTTCAGGCTAGGGCAATAAAGGTCATAAGGCAATCTGTCAAAGCCCTCATACGTTGGGGTAATTCCAAGAGACCGACGCAGAAGAAAGTAGCAAACGACTTACCAACATGCTCTTGAGGCTACGGAATACTATGGACTACTGCAAAATCGGGTAAGGAGGTATCACGAGGCGTTCCGGAAGAATACATCGAAGAGAATAACTGGCGACTGGCAAGCCGAGCCGGGCGGTTGTCGCGGCGGGCGGGGAAATCGTTGCCTGGCCGCTTTTCGGTTTTTAGATATCTCACGACCCCCCACCACTTTGTGATATTTCGTGATTTTTTATGAACACCCCCCCCCCTCTTTCGAGCCTCACGTGATTAATGGACGATCCCTAAATATCGACTTGACTTAACATTTTTGAGGGTGCATTTTCATTTTTTATCTAAAAGCATATCAAATATATCTTGGTATATCATTCTTAAGTTCTCCATTTGTTGTGTTCGACCATTTTCTGTTGGATTGAATTCCCATTGCATTTCCAGCCATTCGATTTGGTTGAAAATTCGAAGAAATTTTGAATCACCCCACGACACTGATCATCTGGCCGCCAGATAAAGACGGCTGCTAGAAAATGGCCACTAACTTCATACCGGTCTGCTAAATAGGGCTTTTGAATGAATGCAAAGTTGAATATAATCTAGATTTGTAATTCAGATTCTTTAACGACTCTGTTATTGAAAGCACAATTCCTCAATTACTTCTTATTAACTTTGAGATATCTCTGAAATATGATATGTTGTTCCTTTTTTTTTAAATAATCATTTTCCGTAATTAACTTTATCTGGATTTCAAATGTATATTATTCAAAGGGATAAGGGATTAATTATGTTTTGGATACAATCCGCCAAAGGAAACTGTCTGGTGTCCAATGAAATATTCATTGTCAAATCTAAAGAAATTACACCAAAATTTGAAAATTATTTTTATTCAATCAAAATGGTTTCAGCAAAAAGTTTTAATTAATATTGAAATACTTAATACATTTTTACAGACTTTCTGAAAAATATCATATAAAAATATCTATAATATATAATAATGAAATATTATATTATAATGCATTGGAAATGGAATGGAAGCCTCTCCTGTTGAATTGCAAGAAGTTCAGGCTCCCTTTTATAATTTCTATTGAATTCTGATACAAATCACATTGAAATATGTATTTCAGTTGCATTATATATGTAATAGATTAAAATTATTTATGTTTCCTGGGTTCAAAAAAAAAATATTATCATTTAATACTTGTTCAGACGTAGCTCATTTTTCAAATATGAAACTCCAATAAATTATTAGTTCATGTGTCAAAAATATGATAGTATGGTTGTTGATGTGTTGAAAAATATAACTTCAAATCATTTATTCGTGTTTCACTTTATTGCATTTCCTCACCTCCCTATTCAACTATGGTGAACATTTCTAAGAAATTGTGCCGCACTTGTATTCTAAGCAGTTCAATTCTAGTGCATTATAAAAAACTGTGCATATATTGGTCAGAAATAAATTTCTCGGTAAAGACAATGAATTCAAAATGTAATTCATTCATTCTCGCTCTAGCATAGCCTACAAACCTTCTGAGCAATCATTCATTCTGACTGAATAACATCACATCTACATTTTGAAAAAGGTATTTGTGGGATTCTGCACATGACATGAAGTATTGCCTCGAGTGTTCAAGAATTTGGTTTGGTTGGCTCATGCTAGCCTTTTCTGAAACTGGTTCTGGAATCCAATGGTTGTCTTGGAGTGGCTCCGCACTCGAAATATTAATAATAAAACACTATTTAAATGGGTTCAATAAAATATAACTAGTGTGTGTTGTCTGGGAATAAAGAGATAGCATGGTTTGAAAAAATCATCAATAGATATTCTTTGGTGGAAAATATGTTGTCTATACCTATATTTAATATGATGTGCCATAATCATTTTTAGTTTGGAAATGAAATTGAATGCCCCAAAATTAAAACTTTTCATTTTTGAATACAAAGGCGGTGCCATGAAAAGCTTGTTTGAGATGAAAGAAGAAACTAAAGATTCTCCAAACTCTTTTATTCAGAGGAAACCAATTGTTCATTTATTTTTTTCATCAAGACTATTCGCTCCCCTCTTATATTTTTTTTTTCAGTTTCAGTTCAAATGCAACTCTCTCAAACTACTATGAAATATCATTTAACTTTTCTGAGAAAGTGCTATGAATACTAATTTATTATTTTCCACTCTGGAAATCATGGTGACACGCAGTCGTAGCTAGTCATAAAGTAAATTTTTTCTCTACAATCAATGACTCTTAGTTATTTATTATCTCTCTTGAAAGAGTATTGTGAGATTTTGTTAATTAATTGAGGAATTCATATACATTATTACATGAAATGTTGATCTATTCAGCAACTGCAACTGATTAATATTTTTTGGTTCAATACATTCATTTCCCAACAAAGAATAACTCAACTGTTCATTTTGAATATCAATTTTGTTTTCCGACATGAATTTGAGGGTTGTTAAAGAAATATATATACTTACATAAGTTGGTAGCGCTCCTATTGGTGTCCAGAATCCTATAACTTTGAACGTTGCATTTGAGTTAAAAATACCTTTATTGAGATAGGAAGGTCGTCGTATCTGCTGAAGCATTGGGAGCACAAAGTTTGTGCTCAGAGAGAGATTGTGCAAGTAGGTAAGCCAAAATTGAGAAAATCGTTGGAGACTATAAATGTACCCAAAAATCAAACTATATGTTTCACAACCTAAACTTTTAGGGCCAGGGTTCGATTTGAGCTCCAGAACAGTACTTCGAAAATGGAATATATGTGTCAACACATTCTAAGCTATGTCGTTGATTCATTTGAAGTGCAAAGAAAATCCTCAGAATTAGTTATGGAAAATTATCGGAGAAAAAGTCTCATTGATTTTTAAAATGTGTTATTATTAGCAATTTCACTCACCTGCATTGGCGCGGCAAAAAATCGACAGCCTGTGACTAACCACACAACATAGAAACACGTTTCATTCCAATGAATACACAACATTGATCATTATAACTGACTGAATGTTCAAATAGCTTTGCAGAAATAACAATTCACAAATCATAACCTCAATCGGAATGAAAAGTATTCAAATTTTCCAATTGGTTGGAAGTTTCATAAGTGACATGTCCGTGTTCCGCATCAGTGTGCAGGTTGCCTAAGGTTGGCTAATGCATTTTGTAATGGGGGAACAGATGTCAATGTGACACCATCTATTGTGAAAAATTTGAATTAGGTCACCAAAATCTCAACTAAAAAGTCTAAACAAAATCGAATCAGTGCAAACACCAGGGTTTCTAGGCATCTTACTGGCGGCTTATCAATGCGGACCAAGATAGCTATTGGCTGGCTGATGATAGGCGATTTTTTCCAAGATCAGATTAGAGCATGAATCTGTTGCCGTTGAAGTATATAAGAAAACGATGGAAGAAAATCATGAAGACTTTATTATTAATGAAGTGGGTCTAGTAATACATTCAAGGTGGCCACAATTAGGAGCATCTCCAGATAGAATAGTGTTTTGTGAATGTTGTTTGGGGGGGTGTTGGAAGTGAAATGTCCTTACCTTTTATATACAAATGGTATCAAGGACATCAAGGAATATACTAAATTCAAGAATTCTTGTGTAATTTAAAAAAATGGTAAGATCACATTGAATCGTGATATTACTACCAAGTACAAATGCAAATGTTTGTTTGTAATTTGCAATATTGTGGTTTTGTTATTTGGTCTCCATTCATTTTCTTCAAAGAACGGGTATTCCCAGATTTTGATTTTTGGGAGCAAAATTCCCGAATTGCTTTAAAGTTTCATGCTGAAGTTATAATGCCTGAACTTCTGGGTAGATATTTCACCAGAAGGGAAGGCTCTGCAAAAATAAACTATTGGTGCAAATGTAAGAGTGTTATAATAATAATAATAATAATACTATTTTATTCCATTAAGACCATATTACATGGTATTGGACATGTCAAAAATATAAATATAAAAATTTATACACTTATAATCATATATACATAAAATTTCATTCTACGAGACAGTAAAGAAGACTCGAAGACTTACAGGCACATAAATAACAGTTACACAATTTCAGTTATTGTTTACATATAGACATTTAGACACACAATGTTCAGTATCATTTAACAGTCAATACAATTTTATTATAGTTAAGAAGTCAGAAACTCGCTTGGGCTATATATGCATTTCTCAATCAAATAACTTTTTAGTTGTTTTTTGAAACGTATTTCATTTCTTTCACTTTTTATTGATTCCGGGAGTATATTGAAAAACTTTATACCACTGTATTGAGGACTTTTTTCATATAAGGAAGTTCTGTGGTGAGGAATTTGTAACAAATTGCCATGCCTAGTTTTATAATTATGACTATCACGAGTATGTGTTAGTGAATCTATATTTTTACTGACAAGCAAAATACATTTGTAAATATATATACTGGGAACTGTTAAGATGTTATTATCTCTAAAATATGGTTTACATGAGTCTGTTCGTTTGATACCAAATATAAGTCTGATAATACGTTTTTGTGAGATCAGTAGTCTGCGAGCCATTGATGTATTGCCCCATACAATAATGTCATAGCTAATTCGAGAGTATACGAGCGCATAATAGACATTGAGGAGTTGTTCTTTATTAAATATCGATTTCAGTTGGACTATAGCATAGTAACTTGAGTTTACTTTCTTGCTGACATTCTCAATAGCGGTTTTGAAGGACATGTCTGAATCCAGATAAGTTCCAAGAAATCGTGCAGAAGAAATTGGTTGTAACGAAACTGTTCCTATATTTATATGAATTTGATCGCGTAATTCTTTTTTTGGGTTTACGTGTAGAAGAACGGTTTTTGAAGCATTGAGTATCATTCCATTTTTTTGTGACCATTCGGTGATTTTGTTTGCTAAATGATTCAATTTCTCTTGTAATATGTGAGAATTATCACCATATGCTGCTAATGAAACATCATCTGCATATAGCACTAGGCAATCAGTTTTCATGAAATTTGGAAGGTCATTAATTAATATGAGAAACAGGAGTGGCCCCAGAATTGATCCTTGCGGAACTCCTAAATTCACATCGTATGTTTCTGTTTCGGTGCCATTCATTCTGATGAATATTTTTCTATGCTCCAAATAGGACATCAACCATTCTGATACTTTCCCCCTAATGCCTACTGACTGAAGCTTACTTTCGAGAAATTTCAAATCCAAGCAGTCAAATGCTTTGGTGAGATCAAATAAAAGTATCCCCACATGTTTCTTCTGATCCAAATGTTTATGGATATACTGGAAAAGATTGTAGATAGCACTCTCTGTTGATCTTCCTGGATAAAAACCATTTTGACACATACTGATTATTTGATATTTCTCAAAGTATGTTATAATTCTATTATACAGTGCTCTCTCTATTATTTAACATATGACCGTGGGTCTATAATCTTCCAGGAACTGGGAATTAACTTTTTTAGGGATTGGTGTAACCGTTCCAATTTTCAAATTATCAGGAAATTTACCTAGTTCAATCGAGAGATTGATGATGTACGCAAGAGGCTCTGCAATGTAAGATCCTATGTTTTTAATTATTTTGGTAGAAATACAATCAACACCAACACTATCGGTGTTTTTTAAATTATTTATTATGTCTAGTATTTCTGTAGGATTGGCAGCATTAAAGAAGAAAGAGTTCATTTGTGGATTACTCACAGTGCATACCTCGGATGTTGAATTTGGAAAGTGCAGATCTAGTGCGATTCTGGGTGACGTTGCAAAGTGTTTGTGATGGAACCCCAATGATTAGCTGTGATAACGATGAGTGCCAAATTAAATGGTTCCATTTTAAATGTGTATGCCTTTTGGATACTCCAAAGTTACAATGGTTATGTGAATTTTGTAAATAATTAGGTCATTTTTTTGAGTTTAATAAAGAAGCTCTGTGATATCGTTGATGAGTTTTATTCATTCAGAACCTCTGAATATCAGACCTTTCCTTTTTTATAAAAAAATATGTAGATCGAATTTATGAAGTATATCATTATACGTACTATGAAATAATACAATATTTTTGTCCTTAATTTATTTATTGTTGAATAAATCATAGAATTTTGTTGTAAATATTGTATTAGTATAATTATTCAATCTGAATCACAGAAAGGTGCAAATCTGTAAATGATATAATCTATAAAATACAAAAACATAATAAAACTGAAAATTATTGAGGAACTATTGGAGGAAGAATGTTCATGAATGCACTGCAAACTGTGACTATTTTATCAAGGATACATATTTCATCATTTCCTACTTTTAGCATGCTTATTGGTAATGGTCCTTTAAGAATTTGTTTTTGATGACTAACCACATTTCCCTTCTTTTTCTTGATAAATAATCAATATGTGGGTAAAGCACAGAGTTTTTCACAGTAGGTATGCGAAAAAAACTAAGCAAATGGTCCCGATCTTCACGGCTTCCACAATTAACCACAATACACGTTTCTTCCGAAGATCAACTTAGTTTTCACTATTTACTACAAATCCCCAATGATTAGCTGTGATAACGATGAGTGCCAAATTAAATGGTTCCATTTTAAATGTGTAGGCCTTTTGGATACTCCAAAGTCACAATGGTTATGTGAATTTTGTAAATAATTAGGTCATTTTTTTGAGTTTAATAAAGAAGCTCTGTGATATCGTTGATGAGTTTTATTCAGTCAGAACCTCTGAATATCAGAACTTTCCTTTTTTATAAAAAAATATGTAGATCGAATTTATGAAGTATATCATTATACCTACTGTGAAATAATACAATATTTTTGTCCTTAATTCATTTACTGTTGAATAAATCATAGAATTTTGTTTTAAATATTGTATTAGTATAATTATTCAATCTGAATCACAGAAAGGTGCAAATCTGTAAATGATATAATCTATAAAATACAAAAACATAATAAAACTGGAAATTATTGAGGAACTATTGGAGGAAGAATGTTCATTAATGCACTGCAAACTGTGACTATTTTATCAAGGATACATATTTCATCATTTTCTACTTTTAGCATGCTTATTGGTAATGGTCCTTTAAGAATTTGTTTTTGATGACTAACCACATTTCCCTTCTTTTTCTTGATAAATAATCAATATGTGGGTAAAGCACAGAGTTTTTCACAGTAGGTATGCGAAAAAAACTAAGCAAATGGTCCCGATCTGCACGGCTTCCACAATTAACCACAATACACGTTTCTTCCGAAGATCAACTTAGTTTTCACTATTTACTACAAATCCGACAAGAAATAAACGAAATTATACTCAAATAGTTCATAAAAGCTTCCAAATTCCACAAGTAAACAAACGTGTTACTCTATTGTTTGCCAACCAAGCGCCATATTGAATTTATTTGACAGGTTGTTGGATTGCCTTATTGGTTGGAAGTTTCATAAGTGACATGTCCGTGTTCCGCATCAGTGTGCAGGTTGCCTACGGTTGGCGAATGCATTTTGTAATGGGGGAATAGATGTCAATGTGACACCATCTATTGTGAAAAATTTGAATTAAGTCACCAAAATCTCAACTAAAAAGTCTAAACAAAATCGAATCAGTGCAAACACCAGGGTTTCTAGGCATCTTACTGGCGGCTTATCAATGCGGACCAAGATAGCTACTGGCTGGCTGATGATAGGCGATTTTAATCATAATTTTTCAGCCATTGGCCGGCGGCAGCCATTGATGGCTGGCGTCTAACCACTGATAGGCGGCCACCTCCTTCAACATGACTGACCTGATATCTCACCCATGAGGGCTGACCAATAACGATTTTTTACCTGACAATGGATCCCCTCTACAATGAACCACCCATTGCAGACACCATCCTCGCGCTCTCACGGAACTCTGTGGCAGTCCCAATCCAGTGGGACCCCAAAAACCCCTCAGGAGTTCTGGGCTACCCTCAATTGGCCCAAAAGCCTTGTAGCACTACTACTTACGCCTATATAATATATATAATCGTTCGGGATATTAATACGTCCCATTTAGTCTCGCCTCTAGATGTTGGGCAGGCATATTTCCTAGTATTAAATACTACATTTTGATGAAAAGTATGCAAGTATACATAACTGGAGACATTCTATATTTATTGTAGTCGCAAAAAAATCGAATTCTAGATTTTGGCAGGAATTGATTGTATACCACCTAATGGTCTAAAAAATACGGAAAATGTTCGTAAGTGTAGGTAAAAAAATACAATGGACGAACGGCATTTTGCCCGGCTATGGGTAGGGGAGTAATAGTTTCGAGGCCGAGAAGGCTTTTCAAAAAAATCGAAAATAGTCAGTTCACTTCGCTTCGCTGGCCTCTCAAGCTCAAATACGTGAGTGATATATTTTATTTTATTCTTCGAAGGCGCGCTGACGGCGTGCGATTTTCTGCGACTATAGCCAGTCCAGTGGGAGTTCTCTTCGCTCGGCCTTTCGAGCTGGAATACGCTCTACGACCTGGGGGTGAGTGATATATTTTTTCATTCTACGAAGGCGTGCTACCTGCGTGCGATTTTCTGCGACTACAGTCAGTCCAGTGGATATTATACGAGTGCTTCTTGGGGAAAAGCAGCTCATTCTTTCACAGTTATTTGGAGTCCTAACGGTGATCTCGAAGCCTAGCGATAATTTTAATTTTTTTTGAGAATTCTTATCGACGCTTCACTTGCTACACCGTCCTGAGGACTTTGGATCGATTTTGGATCGTCAACTTCAAGAGTTCCAGCCTCCAGTCTTTTGATTAATCAACCTTTTCGTTTCAGCTCCTGATACAGGTTTTCCGGCGTCCAGCTGATTTCTACGTTATACGTTGATTTGTATACTAATTATCCCTTCTCTTACAGGATGCTGCACACGTGTGCTTTGGTATGCGGGGTGGAACAAGCCTAATTCGATTTCTCCTGAGGTATTTTGCATACGGGTTCGGTAAGTGTGGGAATTCATCCAGACACGTACGTCCGGCGTATGAATAAAATTACTTAGAAACTTGTTTCCGCTGCAGTAAAACTGCGGTGTACTCGTAAGTACTAATGCATAATAACAGAATCCTTGTTTTAGGCTGCCACCAATTTATCTCTACGGGATACCTATCAATACAAAGATCTGAAAAATCGCTGGAATTATGCGATGGAAAAGGTCCAAAAACCAATTTCTACTTATTCGATCGAGCAGTCGAAAATTAAAATATTAATAATTTAATTTGGCGCAAACTGTGAATTTTTGCTACACTCTGTACAATATTCACAGCAAAATACGCCATTTATTTAGTTTGCATGAATTTCAGCAAACTGGTTCTACGCCTACATTCATGGGCCACTACGGTAGCCTAGCTATCGGCGTCTCGATGCACCAGGACATGCACCACTTCTTCCGTTAGGGTGCTTTTGGCGGTCCGTTCGGGAGGTGAGTTCACCCTTACCAAACGACCTTTTCGCCGCCATCTCCGGGGCTCTTCGTCGGGTGAAGAATCGACGATCTCTTGCGCGACGGAAGGGTTTACCGGAGTAACATCCGGATTAACGTCATGTCGTAAACTAGTACATGCGCTTTCGGGGACAATTTCGATATTGTCGAATACCGACATGCGGCATCTTCGCCTCCGTTTACGCGGTTCGGCGGGTAATTCCACTTCAGGCCTTACTGCTGTTTCCGACTGGAGGGACAGGTCAGTATGGTTTTTTGGAAGTGTTGTATCAATTCCAGTTTCACGACTTAGTGGTCGAGCGATTCCAGTTTCACGACTTAGTGGTCGAAAATTTCCAGTTTCACGACTTAGTGAGCTGCCTTTGCAGAGTCTCCATGTTTGTCTCACAACGGTCAGAAGGGCCATTGCCTCGCTCCTGGACCTATCCAAAAAAATTAACCTCGCAGGGTCTTATCTTTCTTCCGAGAACGGTCAGGAGGGTCATTGCCTCGCTCCTAGAACTATTCAATAAAAAAGAAATGAACCCGAGCAGCTTTTGCAGGGTCTCAGGATTCTCCCAAAGGTCAGGAGGGCCATTGCCTCGCTCCTGGACCTATATTATGGCTTGGTAAACCTCACCTCCGAAGTGGCACTATTCGGTGGGACTCTTACGCCCCAGGTAGCGCACCGGCCTGGCAGAAAGATGATTTCCCCTCCTCAGCAAGGGTAAAAAAAATCTTTATCGCGAGGATTTTTTTCTAATTTCACAATATTAATTCCTAACATTGCCCTCGCGAGGGAGAATTTTGGAGTGATGGCGTAGCATTAACTCCAAAGTGCTTTTAGCGTATGCTAAAGAGACCTTCTTTGGTTTCGCCTCAAGTCCGAGAAATTTTTCCGAAAAGGCAGGTTTATCGCTAACCTTTCCGACAGTGTGTGAATTCAGCAAGGCGCTGCAATTCAAATCACCCTGTACAATTGTACGAAAAAGTTCATTTTCTCGGTACATCATTTGTTCGTGAAACCAACGAATTATTTACGGAAATAATTTTCTGGTCAAGGCCCAACAACCAGGACTGCGAAACGCCCTGTATACCAATATTTAAATGTTTTCTTAAAATGGTAAAATTTGAGTTTCTGACTCGCGGAGCCTTTTAAATAACCCATTTTCAATTTCGATACCAGTGTTTGCAGTATGATAATCTAAATCTTCCAAACTATCATCCGACTTTTGTGAATTGGAGCTGCCAAGCAGGGTCTCGCAATTCTCCTGAAACTGTTCGGCCCCGGTACCAGCCGGTCCTGAACTTTTCTTTGGTGGCCCATCATCCCCTGATTGTGGCGACACAAACATATTTTATGTTTGGGTCCGCGCACCGGGGGTGGCACTCACCGCTTTTTTTTCGGTGGCCCAGCTGCCCGTGACGTCACAAACACCTCCTGTGTTTGGGTTCGATCACCGGGGGTGGCACTCACCATCTCGACGTCCGCGACGCCTCTCCTAATACCGCCTAGTTGCGAATTATCCTGCACTGCCCTTTCAGTTGTATCCTGCAACTAGGAATGGCTCCGTGGAGGTTCATCAACCGCATCTGCGGTAACCCAGGAACTATTACTGGTTTTTCTCGAAAATGAATTTTTTTCCATTGGCCTTATTGCCGGAATATCAAATCCAAAACTTGAATCATCGATATCAGAAAATTTCGTTTCAGAAAAATCCGTTGAATCGCTAACCTGGCATGCCACACAATTCTGTACACCCTGTACATAGTCATGACACCCATTCATATCCTCGATAGGAGAAACACCCTGTACAACGCCTGACTCCCCAGCTGAAAATTTCCTGAATTTCCACTGGTCCTGAGTCTCGATACGCCCTGTACATCAATCTCTATTTTATTTTCCAAAAACCAGTATGTTTTTCGGTAGTTTTACGCCGTTCCGGGCGTAATTGCCTGATGTCGGAGCTGACTTCGTAAATTTTTTTAACGACCCTAAATAATCGTTCTGTCTTGTACAATTCAGTCACGCGGGTACGCTTTCACTATAAGCACGCCGACGACTGAAAACGAACTCAGTATTTTGGGCGGTTAATTCTTGTCGCGGGAGTTCCTGGGACAACTCCCGTTTGCGTTTCCCGCCTTCTTGTGAGATTCCTCACGGCGTCGGGGCGCTTCTTGCCTGGCCGACACGGTATTGACTCCCTGGTCATCCGTGTCGTTCCGTTGAAAATTTCGATTCCCATTGCTTCCACTCCCGGAGGGCTTATAGTGCTGGGGCCTTCCCGCCGCGCTCGGCGTCGCTCCGCTTCTAGGCGCCGCGACGTCTCGAGGGGGCGTTCGGTAGGGCTCCGCCCCGCGCGGAGGATTTCGCCTCTGCGGAACGGTGTATCGCTGAGTTTGTTCCCTAATTTTTTCGTTATAGGGACCTCGACGATTTTCGCTGAATAATTGGAGCGGGCCCTGGCTAGGCGGCTCCGACCTATACGAATTTTCGATTTGTTGGAAATTGTTCCGATTTACGAAATTAGTGCGGGGAGTATAACGCTCTTGAGGAGAACTTTCCTGCACTGAGGAGTGTCCTACGTTATTTCCGAAACGTTGGGCTTGGGAAAAATCCTGTGGAGGTTTCTTTTCCGCCTTACGTTTTTCCGCCGTTGCGATTTTCAGCTGACCCGCTTCTTTCAGCGTAGTTTCATTACTTATCGCTAATTGGGTCAGATGTTCGATTGTATTAAAGCGCAAATTCTGTAAATATACCCGCAAAGCGGGGTTTATTTTGTTCACGATCAAACGTGCGATTTCGGGTTCGGACATGGTTGGCACTAGTCTAGTAGCCAATCCCCATCTGTGAGCTATGAACGTGCTCACATTCTCCTCCACAGATTGTTCCTGGCCGAACAATTGGCTCATTAAATTTGCGCGGAGAATTTTGTTGTCGAACCTTTCGAGCAAGCGATTTTTAAAGAAATACCAATCTTTGTTGGTATTGGCATAGCCCCTGAACCACACAGAAGCTCCGCCTTTTAACCAGTTGTCGGCAATATCCGTCCATTCCGTATTCGGTAATTTCGACAGAGTATTCTCGACGTCCTTTAAGAATTTTTGCGGGCACTCTTGGGGTGACCCTGCAAATTTAGGGGCGGCACTATAGCGAGTCCCTTGTCTTTGACCGGTAACGGCCAAAGTAGAAAGTGCTATGTGATCTACAGGATCTTTAAAAATCGTAGTCAGCCCCTGCATAACATTGCTTGGGTCTGACGTTTGCGTGGATTGGGGGGAAATATCACGCACTTCATTTTCTGAGTTAGGTTGCGGGGCATTCAACCTGTCAGTAATAAAATTAGGTCTCTCAGATAATATCTGAGATGCCTCAGGGCACCAGAAGGTTCGTCCTATACTACCTTCAAGGAAATTATTTGCCATATTTATCTCAGTTCTCAGGACGGGAGCTGAATTTTCCCGAATCAGCGGATGCAACGGGGGTAACGGGGGCAGGGGCAAGTTGGCCGTCGCAGTACTGAAAAGTAAATTTTCGGGATTCGTCTGATGCCGAGAACCAATTGTTGGCTGAGTTTGAGGGATCCTGCTAGCGTGTTCTAACACACCTTGTACTCCTGACTCTCTAATATACGTTTCGTTCAGATTGATTAAATCCTTTTGCACAATCTGAGCGCTGTTATTACCGTGAGTTCGGGTATTCCGCTCTGAATACATGGACAAAAGATCTGCGTGTTGACTTTGACTTAACAAATCAAATTGAATACGGTTTCGATCTACAACGGTTTCTGACTATCCCTGTCTATTAGGTATTACATCAGAAAATATCCGCTGTGCACCACGCTCATAGGCCTCATGTGTCGAAACGCTTTGCCGCTGTTCCACACGTTCAAGGGCGCCATGTCTCGAAACAGATTGATATAACGAATCAAAGTGAACCGGGTATCGATCTACAACGACGTTTTCTGGCTGTCCCTGTCTATTAGGAATTACATCAGAAAATGTTCGTTGGGCCACATAATTAAGGGTGCCATGTCTCGAAAGGCTTTGCCGCTGTGCCACACGTTCAAGGGCGCCATGTCTCGAAACAAGTTGATTTAACGAATCAAAGTGAACCGGATATCGATCTACAACGACGTTTTCTGACTGTCTCTGTCTATTAGAAATTACATCAGAAAATGTTCGTTGGGCCACACAGCTGAGGGTGCCATGTCTCGAAAGGCTTTGCCGCTGTGCCACACGTTCAAGGGCGCCATGTCTCGTAACAGGTCGATTACCTACAGGGGAAGCGGGCGGGGAGATTCCCTCAGCGGCATTAATTACCGGTGTCTTCCGTTTCATTTCACGGAACCTCTCGAACCTCAAAAATAAATCCCATTCTTCCCGTTCCTCTGGCGATACCACCTACCGAATAGCAGGGATTTCACTATTCGGGCGGGCCGTCTGATGAACGGCCTCGTGTGCTGATGGGACCCCTTCGATCGGGGGCCCGATACTAGCTCGCGAGCAATTGAGCTCTGACATAATTGAGTTATTGTCTGGAGTGCGAAGGCGGGTTGACTCAAACATTCTCATTTCATTCATTCTTGATTTGTTCGAAATTTGTTCAGAAAAATTGAGTAGGCTAGAGGCCCCTGAACTTAACGTATCACGTTCTAAATTTTGAAAGGCCTCCACAACTCGTTGTGGGGAGCCAGTATTTATTGGGGTACGAGTTACCCGGGCGGGTCTATCGCCAAAATTCAAAATATTACTTGCGGCTCTCAATGGCCTATTGAAACAAAAATTAGGGGAACTTTCCTTCTGACTCAGATCACGCAGTGTAGTCTGTTCAACAGAAAAATCATTCGGTGTTTCATCATTGTCGTCAGTAGGAAGGTTCCCAACGGGAATTTTGGTCGCATTCATACAATCCATACTTCCTCTCACACGGTTTAACCTAGGAGATGTAAGTGAATTTAAATGCACCGCTTTTTGCGAATCTAGTGGGACGCGTTGATTGTCCTCATTTACTATCTCTTATTGATATACATGTTCCTCGATTGCCAGTGAGAGACAAATCTTCCTTTTATCTTCACACACTTCATTCTAACTTACTTCGATTCTCACCCATGTATAGAATTTGTTCTGATTATATGTCTTGTCAAGATTCCTTTGATATTCTCTATTGTAAAGTTGCTGATATAAAAAGAGCATTGCTGTAGAATTTATCACTTTTATACTGACTGGTAGTAGGCAAATCAGTATATAAACTTTTTTCTTCAATCACAAGAAGTTTTTTTCAGTGTATGTACTGATTTGCATATCTCTCGCCAATTGATAGTGTGCATTGTTTTGATTTTTATTCTATAGATTAATTTATACTATATCTAATGTATTTTTGTACTGTTGATTTTTCCCATCCTATAATTGGCTTCGGCTGTTGGATGGTGTATGAATAAAAAAAAAAAAAAATATCACCCATGGAGTTCCCCAGGGAAGTGTGCAAGGGCCTCTACTTTTTCTCATCTATTTGAATGACATTTTCCACTATATGTCTCCCACAGGATGCGTCTGCTATGCTGACGACACAACACTACTGAATTCTCATAAAGACAAAGATACTCTGAATAACCTCACTGTTAATGCACTTGAAAAAGCAAACCTATGGTTCTCTAGAAATGAACTAAAATTGAATCAGGCTAAGACGCAAAAAATTATCATCTCCACTCACAATAGGCTTTCTTCTGAAGCTTCAGTGAGTCTGTTAGGTATAGTCCTGGATGACAAACTCAAATGGAATGCACATGTTGATCAATTATGTAAAAAATTGTCCTCACAACTATTTTTATTAAGACATTTGAAAAAGATACTAAGCCCCACCAGTCTATTAACTTCATATTACTCATTATGTCATTCGCACCTGGGGAAACTCATCCCACGCGATTAGAGTGTTCCGGCTACAGAAAAAGGTCATCAGAATACTGGATGGAAGCGGCTATCGTGACCATTGTCGGCCTCTCTTTCTTAAATATAGGATTTTGCCAGTGCCGAGTATTTACATTTACCAAATACTACTGGAAATAGCTCATAACAAAGAAAATTACCGAACAAATGCAGATGTTCACAATCATGAAACAAGGTCATCCAGGCAACTAAGACCAAATAGACACAAATTATGTATCACGAAACATTATTCGCTTGATGTGAACCTTTATAATAAACTACCGACTGTAGTTGAATCGCTAAACTACATTGAATTTTTAAAATGTATAAAATCCTATCTCCTTGCTCACTACTTTTATTCGATCGATGACTACATCGCTACACCCTATGACGCTGACACTAGAATGCTCATTCCCAACCACTGAGTGTCAACTCATTTTTATCTTCACTTTTAGCTGTATATATTTTAACTGTAAATTTTCCACAAACTATGTTTATAAATTTGTGTGTATAGTATAAGTAACAGTAAATTAATACTGAATTTGACAACAATGACCTGCTACAAATGTAAAAATAACGTAGTCAAATAAAATATCTATCTATCTATCTTTCTGAGACAGAATTATCCCTATTGATTTCAGGGCTCTCCAATCTAGAGCCAAAAGAAAAATTATTTTCAACAGAAAATGGATCACGGACTGGTGCTGTTAAGATGGGCTGAAAAGCCGACCGGTTCTCATGTGGAGAACAAACAAGAGCTTGGGTATGTGAAACTCGCGTGATACCTTCAACGGGGTGAAGTACACATGAAGTTTGTTAAATTTGTGTTTCGGGGCGAGTCCTCGAGCGTAAATTGTAGGGTATGGGGGGGGGGATGTCAAAAATGAATTTACTCCCTAAAAATTAAACGCGTACCGTGGCCTATCTTAATAACATTTTCCTAAGACAGAACTATATAACGCGTACAACTGCAAACACGACATTGAGCGTATGCTGCGGTCATACAGAGGCACCAACGATCCCTACACATATTCGACACACATGAGCTGAAACCTTTAGTTTTGTTGACAGAATTTATTATTAATAACCCGTGTTTACACCTATCACCGCAGTGTAACTGATACGTTTTTAGTCGCAGACAGACCCGTGCACTGAGGTTCATACACGTGTACGATCTCTAGGTCAATCTGGTGGACGTCTCGCTTCAGTGTATCTGTCACAAATCGCGGTTTGTGAGGGATATCACGTCAGTGAGCTGCCGGCGATAAGGGGGTATTCTCCCAGCCTCAGGAGAAATCAAATTAGGCTTGTTCCACCCCGCATACCAAAGCACACGTGTGCAGGATTCTGTAAGAGAAGGGTTAATTAGTATACAAATCAACGTATAACGTAGAAATCAGCTGGACGCTGGAAAACCTGTATCAGGAGCTGAAACAAAAAGGTTGATTAATCAAAAGACTGGAGGCTAGAACTCTTGAAGTTGACGATCCAAAAATCGATCCGAAGTCCTCAGGACGGTGTAGCAGGTGAAGCGTCGATAAGAATTCTCAAAAAAAATTAAAATTATCGCTAGGCTTCGAGATCACCGTTAGGACTCCAAATAACTGTGAAAGAATGAGCTGCTTTTCCCCAAGAAGCACTCGTATAATATCCACTGGACTGGCTGTAGTCGCAGAAAATCGCACGGCCTTAAAATTAAAAAAATATATCACTCACCCCCAGTCGTAGAGCGTATTCCAGCTCGAAAGGCCGAGCGAAGAGAACTCCCACTGGACTGGCTATAGTCGCAGAAAATCGCACGCCGTCAGCGCGCCTTCGAAGAATAAAAGAAAATATATCACTCACTTATTCGAGCTTGAGAGGCCGGCGAACCGAAGTGAACTGACTATTTTCGATTTTTTTTTAAAAGCTTTCTCGGCCTCGAAACTATTACTCCCCTACCCATAGCCGGGCAAAATGCCGTTCGTCAATTGTATTTTTTTCTATGGTTCTCAGAAAAAATCTGTTTTTAACTGGACTTCTTGAAAAAACATATCGGATGCCGAAACAAAACAAGAATACTTCATTCACTCGTTTTCGAAATCCCAAACTTTCAAAAGGCCTCTCAAGGATTATCCGCAATAAAAAATTACGCCTTTCTAGCCGAAAATCTCAAGTGCCATTGTCAATGGTTTATGGGCCACCCTTCGAGCGCACTCGGAGCAAGAACCCTAATTACATCCTCCAGGTCAATTTCAGTTTGAAACTGGAAAAACGAATACCGTGTTCATTCTTCATATGCATATGCGCTCTGAGATTAAATGCACACAGGGTAATTTGATGACAGGGTTTTGGCCCAGAAAATCGTTCTCCACACAACATGGCAACATCAACAAATCGAGAAACGTGAAGTCTAAATGACAATTTTTGATTATTGATCTGACAGGAGTACCTTGTAACGTCAAATAAAATATTACTAACAACTCGTTCATTTATATGCGATACCTCTTGCTCCTCCATCCATTTGATGAACTTTTCATATTCTTTTTTATATATATATATATATATATATATATATATATATATATATCACTGGATTTTCGCGGTATTAACGCGATTCTGCCTCACTATTCAAAAAATCGATATTAGAATAATTCATTTTTGAGCTCTGGTGACAACAAATATTGATCTTTGATAACAAATTGCAAATGAATATCTGTTTTTCTCATTTCCATGACAACGAAAGGTATACTGATGTCACATCACGAATTAAACCATTTTGCATTATTAGTTCTTATTCTATTTTTTGTAGTAATAATACCAGTATATATGATTTCAAAGTGCACAAATAAAAAAAAATATCGTAAAGTATTCGTGGATAACTGGTCTTAAAAACACTTGCTTACTTCGAGATCCGGCGCCGTCGTCTCGAAAAATCGCGCGTGTTTTAAAGCCCTTTTTATCCACTTATACTTTAATATACTATAATTATTTGACCTATATTATTCTGTGAGTAACAGATTCAAAATCTTGCCACGCAAGAATACCTATTTTATTTTCGTGGCAAGCTTTTGAATCTATTAAAACATAGAATAACCTAGGTCAAACAACTGAAGAAATATGTTTTCCTTTTTATTATAAAAGCTTGTCTCTATTTTTTTTAATTCTTTTTGGTCATTCATGAAATCCGTCATCTTATTGAATACTGACAAAAATTGATGATCTACGACCCCAAAAACCCTCATACCAATTGTGAATGGAATCGGGCCATGATAACAAAACACATCGCCTTCCTGAATTCATGAATTTCGACTAAGGAATCATAATGGCCGACTCCAAAAACCCCCACACACCAATTTTGAATGGAACCGGACTATAATCACAAAATTCGTCGCCATTTGGAGCCGCCATCTTGAATTAGTAAATTCTGGCAAAAAAATCATGATCACATACCAATTTCTATTGGAATATGGCTATAACCACAAAACTCATCGCCATATTGGAGCTGCCATTTTGAATTAATGAATTCTGACAAGAAATCATGATGTTTGACCCCAAAAACCCTCACATATTAATTTTGAATAGAATCGAACTATAATCACTATTGGAATATGGCTATAACCACAAAACTCATCGCCATATTGGAGCTGCCATTTTGAATTCATGAATTCTGACAAGAAATCATGATGTTTGACCCCAAAAACCCTCACATATTAATTTTGAATAGAATCGAACTATAATCACAAAACTCGTCCGCTATATTGGAGCCAACAATTTGTTTTTTCTTTGGCAAAAATTCCATAATGCATTGTCACTGGATTTTGGGACGAATATTCGCCCCAAACAAATAATTTTTCAATTTCGAATAAAAAAAAATTAAAAAAGCTGCCAGAGCTGGGGTTTGAATCCACGCTCCCTTTCGTGAACCAGTTAAATATGCCTGGCGCCTTAGACCGCTCGACCACTCGGAATTTACTTTATGTCGAAAGTATTACCAATGTGTTGCTACATTGGTATGGTTGTTCTTTCCGAAAAAAGGCCATTCAAAACTTATGCACAACTTTTGCCCAGGCAGTGAGTGATTTTTCCTATGTTTGCTGGGATTACTGACTTTTAAAAAACCTTTCATTCTGTTACTCGATTGGCCAGGTTCTCCGCAGCCCGTTCTTAGCCTATTTATGGAGACGACGACTTTGTTTTAATCATCCCCTAAATAACAAGTAAGATTTTATATTGTTATCAATTGCTCGACTGACGTGATTTTTGCACCCATAATTGCAGCACCAAATCTAAAATTATTATTTCTCTGCATTAAAGCCTTTCGTTGTACAAATATAAAATTTTATTTGAGAGAAAAGAACCAAACACAACCTCCTGCACTTCTGTAATAACGAATTTTTTTTCCGGTTTATTAATTATTTATACGTATGTTAATTAAATTGCAATAAAATAATATCGAAAAAGTTTTTTTTTAATAGATAGGTAGATTTTATTCATAATTGCACGGGGTATTCAAATAAGAAAATTACTACACCTATTTTCTCGACCAGCGATATTTTTTTCTGGTTCAGGTTATAATACAATATTGAATAATTTTTTCCATTATTTCTCTGGGTGCTATCCTACGCCGGGTCATTTGCGGGAAAACGTGTTGAGGCATATTGTTGACTCTTGTACATATAAAAACCTCTATCATAGAAATTTTTAAGGAAATTGTTGAATAAATTTTTTGAGATATTCATAAAAAACTGAAATGACATATTTTATTCAAATATTGTTTGTTTGGTTTAGGTTATAGCGCCTGCAACAGTAAGATACGAGCACACATACATAATTATTTTTGATTTTCGTGTTTTCATGCTCTTTCATGCTATAATCTATTCAAAACTAGAATTCGAATATTTGAAAGATACTATGCTGGCTCAAAAACAGGAATGTGATATGTTGATGATTTTTTTTCAATAGCTTAGCAAATAAGGAAAATTACACCAGTTCCTTATTTTTGTGGCACGGTGTGAAAAAATGTCTTCTTCCTATTATCAAAATATTTAACTTGATAGCTTAAATGATTGCCACGAATTTTATTTAAAACATTGAAGAAGGAGTTACACAATGAAACTTCTATTCCATACAATAAGGACCTTCGACATTTTTATAAAAGTTCATTTATTTCTTGACAGAAATCCTTGTTTCAATTCATTATAGTTGTGAAACCCCATAAGTATATACGCTTAAATGATTTGTTTTAGTTTCCAGGTCAATGCCATCAATATATCAAACTTATTTTTTATCAGAAAGTGGTAGTAGAGAATTTCTCCAAAATATTTAGTTTTTTAGATATGTGCTCTTCTAAAAAATGATACTATAATTCACGAGATATTTAAGAATATACGATTCGCCACTATAAAAAAATGCATTTTGAGTAGAAATCCTGCAATTTTTCAGATATCTCATTTTTTTATAAAGATCTATCTCAGATTTTGTACAATCCATCAATAATTCACCGATAACTATAAAAATACACCAGAAGCTGAATCAAATATTGATTTGCAAAAATATTATACCTACTTGCATAATATGAAGTTAGTTACCTCTTTCTAAATCTAAGGCATCCATGTCCTGGTTCTGTATCGATTTCAGCCTGACACGAAACTTTTCAGCAAGCTTTTTCCGACAATAATCTGCCTCTATTTCTTGTTTCGTTCTTGGAACTCTTAATTTGACACAACAGCATACCAAAACCACTGAAACCGATACTAAAAGATTGGAGATGACAAGCTGAATTGATTACTCACCTATTATGGTGAATGCGGAGAAACAAAAGAATATGTAATGCCAAATTCTAAAACGAGATCCCTCTATGGCCGCTCTCTCTATCCACAGTTCATTTTCTTCATTCGGATTAGCATAAAACGTCGCCATCTTCTCTTACTCACAAATAAAAAAGGGGATGAAAATGAATACACGTTGCTTTCATAACCGCACCCTTTCATTAATTTAGCCACACCTTATACTTTCATGGCCTGATATAAGCGATGGCTTTATAATCATCCCGAAATGAGAAAAAGACTGGAATAAGATTCGTATCCGATTATATGAGAATCAAAAGTAATAAAAATAATGTAGACTGGATTTCACAGTGTTTTCATTATTTTTGTACATTAGGAGGATGCGATTTCCTTCAGCTTTTATATTGAATAAAATGATCACGCAAAGAAATTATACACTGGCAGATGAAAATCATTAGTTCAAGGAAAAATATTAATGACTATATAGAAGACAAATTATTTAGGGTATATTGAAATAAGTGTACATATTCTAGAAAACTAAAAACAAATAATTGTTCAGGTACCTTTGAAATTTTGTTTTACCGCTCGAATATTTTTAATTTTGAGTTATTTATTGTATGATAACTTTCATTGTTATAAAATATATCCGCCGAGGAAGAAAATATTCATAAAAAAGTTACTTTGAAATGTTTTTCCGTAGCTAACTGCGACGATTAAGATACTGTGATTATTTCTTGTAAATACGCATTTAAAAAATTGGGTGCATTAGTTCAATTATAAATAAGAGGTTTGTAAAATATAACTTCTCGATACTTCTAAATCATAATTTTATAGGAACCTATGAGAGCGTATATTGACTGCTATGATTGAGATAAATGATTATTTCTGAAGTAAGGTACCTGATTGTATCGTCCCAATGTCTTTTTGGAATAATATTTTTCAATCAGTTATTATAATAACCAAGAAGCTCCTCTACACCACCACAAGTGTAAATTCTTTAGTTCTGCTAGTTACACCTCTCGACAAAAAATATGTTAGATTACCGGTTGTTGGAACATGTCACCATTCATATTAAACAGATACTTTTGGTAGTCTGTAAACGGGATATATATGTTCAATAGATTGAGAGATGTTCAAACCACCCCTTCGATAATATTTCGATTTCTCAGTAAGTTCGCTTTAATATCATGAGTTAATTGCTGAGTGAAGCTTTGAGTCGTATTTGAATGGTTTAATTTCTGAAATAGTTTATGAGTTCACGAGGGTACCGAATAAAGAAATAGCTGAAACATCTATTGTTGCATTGTCAGCAAATGAACCCATGGGCTTAATCCAAGATATTAGCAGAACGGGTGCCCTTTTGACATACCAATGTTATCCCTGATAGCACACAATATCCTCGAGGATCCGTTTCATATCCAATTAATGTCGAAATATCTACGGGTTTGATGTGAAATTCCACGAAAGTTATCCATTATTTGCCCAATTTATGTACAACGTTAAAAAATTCGAAACGGACTACATAAGTACTACTCAAGGATATCTTGACCAGTGATAGCATACGCTTTATACTTCCTTTGGAGTTATTTTCATGCTGGTAACAATGAACATTTAACTTTATCAAAATCTTTATGAGTTATGTGTCCCTTACTGGGTTATTCCCCAGAAAATTATTTAGATACTTAATTGTGATAATCGTGCGAGGGGCAGGGGTAGACGAAGATCACTTGTCTTTTCTTAAAGTTCGTGCGGATAATAAGGCCTGTCGGGGAATAAGGCATGAGAATCATAAATTTAAATATATAGTGAAACTCTCCATATGTTGGTTGATTCCTACTCCTCATATATCAGACAGTATGGATAACTCTTCCATGTTGCCTTTGATCTGAAAAAGTATTTAGTTAGGCTGCAAGTCGTCGTAGGCACAATGGTATTTAATATTTCCAAGCAGAAGGCAGACAGTTCCAGAGACTTTAAAATATGACGTCCTACTGCTGTGCAGAGGTACTTAGACTGTGAGCAGCAGACCGTATGCAGTCCTCATGCTGATGTCACAACATTCGTTATTCTCCGTGTTACTTAGACTGTGTTTTATAGGCTCGCACCAAAAATAAAGATTGCTATAGCAATATTTATTTTTATGTATACTACTACCTACTACTATAAGAATGGTGATAGTCATATGTATGGAACAAGAAATAAAGATAACCTTTGCATCGAAAAATGTAATTATATATATTAAAAAAAAATCACCACAACATGATGCTGGCCTCACCCTGTACAATTATTTAACCAACAATGTAAAACAGCTATCGCACCCTCTCTTCAAGAAAAGCATAAAAAATATGCTGGTAATGAATGCTTTCCACAGCCTTGATGAATTTGTGAACTATTGCAAAAATACCTAATTTAATTTTTACGTGTACGTATGTATGTCTATCTCCAAAATAATGTATTGAATTGTGAACTTTTTAAAAACTTTAACATAACATGGAACTTTTTAAAAACTGTATACATAGCATTGCCAACAGGCTACTAAGTGTAATATAATGACTTGCCATATCCAAGCTCTGCGTGGCTACAAATGATCAATAAAAAATCTAATCTAATCTAATTTAATAAAAAATGAACGTAAACATTACCTACTCATGAGTGTAGTGAGTGCAAGCGAACATACAATTCTATTACGACTCAAGAAGGTATGTTGAAAAATATCATATAGAGAAAACTGCAATAACTGTAATAAGCAGTTCGGTATTATTTTTTTAAACCGCTTTCTTAGATGTTCGACGAATCCTCAGAGGTTGATGAAAACTTGTACGAGTTGAGATCACGGGGACCTTACCTTTTACAGTGGGATCCGAAACCACTCTTGGGTCCTTGAAAAAATTTTCGCCGGCTGCAGAAGTCGAACCCGCGCCTGGTGCAAACAGTGGGTACAACACCAATGCTTGCCGCTAACTCCATAAAGATAATTTAAAATTACATGTCAAAAAGCTGCAGACCAATCGTGGAAATCGAAACAAAAGTTTTCTCTATATGTCACTATTCTGCATTTTTTAAGAAAGACTAAGTATAGCTATTAAACATTATGAAGAGGTTCACAGCAATCACATGGAATATGAGACAATTAATTTTGACTGGGGACTGCTTACGGCGTCGCTCACAGTCTAAGTACCTCTGCAGGGTAGTAGGACGTCGGGTTTTAAAGTCTAGTGACAGTTACCCTTTGGATTTAATAAGTTTACTGCCAAGTTGGTCCCATGGGACCGGCACTATTGGTGTTGTTCAGGCTTTGACGGTCCGATAGGATCAGAACATTATTTTCGAAGTCATGCCGCTGGTAATATTCATCAGATATTTGCTTAATAAAATGGACCGATACGGTCTGTCCAAAATGTTGCGCCCAAAAATGTTCAAATTAGTATTGGCGCCATAAATTTTATTGAAAAGTGATAAATTAACAGAAAAATATTTATTTTTGAATATCAAAGAATATTTTCTGTCCTTGAAATTAGAAATGTTTTTCCTTCCACCAACTCCATATAAGACCTAATTTTGGCTGTAAAGAGGCCTATTTTTGCAAAACTTTTTTTACGTTTCAAAATATCTGAGCAGGGTAGCTGCATTTAAAGGTGAAAATGGTATAAATAATTACAAAATTTTATTACAATTATTGTTAATATTGCGAAAAAAATAGCGAAGAAAAATGACATTCATTGACTTTTGAAGGGCTGTAACTATGAAAGTACTAGATTGTTTAAATTTTTTTACTTCCCTCCGTAGATCGAGAAGATTATTTGAAGAATATTTAATTACTTGTAGTGGTGGGTTACTTCCCAGCGAACAGAAAAACTTCTCGGTGGTTAATGTTAAAAATGACAGTTCTAGAGACATGAAACCTGCACTACGATGACTTGTTCATACATGAATAGAACATCTATGTAACAGTCAATGTTCGACGCACGTGGCGAGTCTTGGATGTTCCTATCACAAAAGCCATTTTTCACGTTTTTTGTAGCCTTTTCATAGACATAACATTACATTTCGGGCCGTTTTACATACATTAAATCGCGGAAAAACATTATTTTTAGAGATCACATTGTAAAGCTTTCTGAAGGAAATTTCAAAGTTTTTTTAAATTTTTATGCCACTAAAAATAATCCAAAATGTTTTGATTCGACAGAGAGGAATTGTTATGTAGCCACACTGTGAATTAAAATTATTCCTAAAAATAATTCGACTTTGTTGGGGGAGCTTTTTTGTGAACATGTAACAGATGAACTAACATTTTTTAATATAATCACGATTTGTGGTGAGATTATTTAATCAGCAGCTATTTTGACTATTCTCTTCAAAATTAAATCTGGTGAGTACTCCTTTTGGAAAACATTCTTCGTTGCATCATTCATCTATATAATTCCTCAATTAAGACTGGACTGGATTAATATAATCATACAACTAACTGAATTTTTTTTTTTCATTTTGTGTTTCACATTTCACATGTACTTCAACGTCTAGCGTGTACTTTAGGAAGTAGTTAATTTCTATTAGAAACTTAAAAAATTGCTTCATTTTTATTGTAGATTATTTCAGTTTCCAAAATTGAATATTTGTTTTTAACTATGAATGTTTCTCTTTTCAACCTGAGTTTTATAATCATCAATATAAAGAGAAATAAATTTTTGATCCAAAATCGGAAGCCACAAAGAATATTGTTGGGTTTGTACCATTAAGAGAGAAGAAAGGGATATAATTTGTGATTTGAAATTATGTTGGAATATAAAACGTTCCACTAGATCTAAACGAAGCACCCAACGAAACGTTTTTTTGAGAAAAATATCTTATTATAGTTTGACATTGATATGAAATTGATATGTAACAACCAAAGCAGTTGTTAAACATTCATAAACTAGAATTATATTAATATTCATGTGCATTGAGTAAATAAAATAAATATAAATAAAATGGGTGAAATAAAAAAAACATCGGAAAACTCATTTTAATAGAAAATAAAAAAAGTACAAACATGTTAACTAAGGAAACATTCACTGCGTAAAAAACAACAAAACAAATTTAATACGTATTCTGCATTCAAATGAATAATATGAACAAATCTGTGTTATTGATTTGCATTTTCGACAGTGTGCTTGAAGAATTTATAAATTCCATTCATTATTATTATATTTATAAAATCTACAAGTTGGATAAGCTTTATCGGTTATATATTTCCGGATAACTCATTTAATACATACTTTGTATTAATTGAATTTCTTTGATAAACCTCTCATGTACCAACTATGTTATGCAAAGTGAAAACATCCACACGTTGACATTTTGTGCACTCCACCAAATCAAGAAATGAAAGTTACAATTGACCCATTCAAAATTATTCTATTTCCAACAAGCGCGAGCTGCCTGCGATTCTATACGACCAAAACTGCAATGGAATCCCTGTAAAAGGAAACAAAGTTCAGCAGCATTAAGTTCAGTAGAAATAACCAAAGAGATAAATTTGTAGGATGAAAACACCCCTGGAGAGCACTAACAGGAATTCTATCACATAGCCGCGTTAGAATTAACTGGGCGAGGTGGGAAAGCTGCTGCTTGCTTGACTGACTTTTTTCGTAACGAAATAATTTGGTTCTGAAACAAATGGAGTTGAATATAACCCTGAATTCAGCAAGACTTGCCAAAGTGGTTCGAGAATGTGTACAGAAAGCAAATTTTTTGTAGAAGACAATGACAGCAACGTTTGTCCTGTCAGATCATTCAAAAAATGTATGTCAAAAACAGGCCCAAATATTAAAACCAAGATATTATTCGTAAGAACAAATCTTCACTGGAAAGCTGAAAATGATCAGTGGTATGATAATATGCCCATTGGAGAAGTATAATTCAAAATTGGACAAAATTGTCAGCCAAAGCAATTGACTTGAATACCAAAGAAAAAAAATACTAATCACTCCAATAAATCGACCGCGGTCAGTCAATTGGCCAAAAATAGTGTTCAAGAGCAAGGAGCTCATAAAAATTACGGGTCATAACAATGACAACTCCATAAAACCTTACTTAAATATTGACGAAGAACATCATAATCAAATTATTAACAGCATGCGTGCTAAAACATCAGTTTTAGAAACAAACAATCTTCAATTAACTTTTCTAATTGTTCTTTTGTTAATTGCACCTTTGGATTTTGTTTTTGCTCTATATTTTTTCTATAATTTGAAAAAAAATTCTGTCCGAATAACCCTCGAACATTAATAAATGCAAAATAAAATTGTAACAACTTTCTCAAGCTTGATTTGTTGAACATGCTTTCGAAATCTGTTATATTTTTTTTTCGAACAATTATCAATGTCCTTGGATTATTACTACTGAAAATAACTCTAGAAGTTCTATCATCATGATTACCATTGTTTATAAAATGACATGTATATACTTAGTGTGATTCAAATATTAAATCATAATCACAACACTCCCACTAGTTTAATATTTGGATACAGCCTGTATTTAAAATTATAACGTTTCATCCTTCTTCAAGACTCATTTTCATCAGATGTGCTATATCTTCTTGAGAGGAAACATTTTCTGGTGGATTCCTCCATTTTCATATTTTTACCGTACAAAGTAATTATCGAATATCGATGTTTTGTGAAATTTCGGGTTATGAATCAGACGAACAACGCTCTAGTTATCGATGTATAATGGAGTAGGAGAACTAGTTTCATCACCAATATCTGACACTAACTGTCGTATCTAGATTATGCTTCTTTAGTAGCTTTAGAAGCAACAACGTATTCTTCAATTGAGGAAAAACTAACACTGTGTTGCCTCCTGCTTACCCAACTTACATCACCCTTGCAGATTTCCTTGTATTATCATCAGAATCTGAGTAACCAATAAGTGATAAGTTTTTTTTTTTTTTATGTTCTGGTTCCCACGAAAAGGGATATCCTGTAATGTTCAGAGAACATCGTGGGAATCTAGGGAAAGAAGGTAGGAGTTGGTGTTCTTCTTAAATTTCTGAAGGTTGTATGCCTGGAACCCCCCGGAATTCCAAATTTTTTTAGGGTGTGATGACTGAACTTGACGGGTTAATCTCGAAGAGACTGCCAAAGCAGGAACGATTGTTGATATTTCAGAAGAGCATCGCCCATGAAAATATCTATAAAATAGAGACAAATCGCCAACTTTTCTACGGTGTTCCAGACAAGTGAGCGAGTTTGTAAGCGAGGCATCACCGACGAGACGAATTGCCCTTTTTTGGACAGAATCCAATAGCCTCAGGATATGTTTAGGTGCCGCACTCCAAATATGGGAACAGTATTCCAGGACAGGTCGGATCTGTGCCTTATAGATCATAAGCAGCTGACTGGGGGTGAAATAGCTCTTGGCACGAAACAGAAAACCAAGTTTTTGGGATGCACTTTTGGCAATGGACCTCACGTGATTTTCCTTCTTTGGTCTCATTTACAATATTTACATTTTTTGTATTATCCCTGTTTTCTACAGGGGGTTCTCTTTTAGGAGGGGGCTAAGCACCCATACTTTAAGTCCTGGGTACTAAACCTGCCGCCTCTCCTATTTTAGAACCTTCCTCAAGTATTTCATCACTTTCTTCATGCGTTTTTCCGAAGTATCTGTCACAGCTAGTTTTCCAATTCCATTGAGCTGGGCCTAAGGTAGTCCAGACTACTCTCAGAATCTCGAATTCAATTCGATATTCTTGATATCTTCTTCTTCGAGGAGATTTTGTTTTTCTCCGTTCATAACTTATGCAAGATACTCTATCGCTTTGTCATTTATTCAATCTGTATGTGAATTCTTTTTCCATCAAATCCATCATATTTTCTTCATTATATTTGGTATATTGCTCTTGGTAGCGATATATTAATAATTTCTCTACTACTACTATCGAAAATCAGATGGATAACGATGATACTGCACTAATGATTTGTTCTTAACATGTATATGAGAGATGAAAAAGTGGACATGCTATTTTGTCACGTTCACAATAATATGGGAGAAGTTACGGAAACTGTTTCAAATCTCAATAAAAATGATAACGTAGATGAGTTTCAACAAGAAGTGCTACATGAAACACCACCAAGACCATCGGAAATATCAACCCCTACACGCCTCAACCTTCAACGTCGAAAGGCCAACAAGAAGTTTCGAGCGAGACCCTAACTTCTCCCCGGAAATGATTCTACCTTATCCCATTGCTGATAGTAATACCAAGCATCGATATGGATGGCTTCAGTGGTATGGTTACTCCTGACAAAGTTATGTTAGGCACAGTGAGATCGGCTTTTCTAGAGAAAAGACATGCTTGTGTTTTGTTTGCATTGAATTCTACCAAGTTATTAGATCCCCATTCGAGAATTGTTGCTAAGTCCATATTTATATTATTAACATTTCTTCCTCGTTCATTTCTGGTTTCACGGGCTGATATAGGGGCCCTGGAAGAGAAAACGGTATGGAGGGTACTATCATCGGCAAAGCTGTGTCCTGGACATGAAGTTGCTTTCAACAGGTCGTTGATGTGAAGTAGAAATAGTGTTGGTGCGAGAATGGATCCTTGCGGAACACCAGCATTTATGAGTAGAGTGTCAGATGAAACTCCATCGACCACCACATGGAGAGACCTGTTTGAGAGAAAACTAGCAAGCAGAGAACACAGCTGAGGGGGCAAGCCATAAGACGGAAGCTTGGCGAGGAGTCCCTGGTGCCAAACTCGATCGAACGCCTTGGAGATATCTAATGCCACAGCTAAAGTTTCTCCATACTTTTCAATAGATAGCTGCCATATATGTGAGACGTAAGCGAGCAGGTCACCAGTTGATCTCTGATGGCGGAAGCCATATTGCCTATCGTTGACAATTCCTGAGTCTTCCAGATATTTCATGAGCTCGATGTTGATGGCTTTTTCCATGACCTTTGAAATAATAGATAGCAGTGCGATAGGTCTGTAGTTGCATATTCAATTCCATAATTCGAAGTTGTTGATAAATATATCAGAATTCACTGCATTCCAATGTATCTGTGTATGATGTGATTGAAATCGACTGATTACCCCCCTCACTATACATTGAATCTAGATGAATAGCGGTAAACAATAGGGAACCCACAACTTCTCGATGGGGAACCTCTTGCAAAATGGTATTCTACTTGCTGACAAATTCGACTATTTTCCTAATGCAACTGGAATGGCGAATGAAAATATTTTATTTTCTGCTACAGAAAATTTCTAGACCAATGATCAATATGAAATGACCAATCCATCATTAACATTTATGACTATTGCTTGGACGAAAACCAAAATTTTCAACACATAAACAACTTTTTCAACTAGTATACTAAGTGAAAAAACAATATTGAATGAAATAAATTTCCTGTTATTCAAACAAATTTGTTGTTTCAATATGACGAAATAAACTTATTATTTCCAAGAAAACGGCAATTTATTTTATTTCAAATCGACTATTTGTTTTGTTCAAAGCGATATTATAAGAAGTAAAGTGTCATATTTATTTTCTCGATTTACTTGATTTAAGGATTATATCGCATTAAATAAATCCTATATATTTACTAAATTCCAAAATATATATTATTTGAACCAAGAATATGTCCAAGTTGAACTGAATGAATATTTGTGCAATTATTATACAATAAATATCTATTTGAATTCATATAATCAGATACTTGATTCTATTTTATGCATACCTCGAATGAAATAAGTATTTATTGAAATTTATCAGAATGAATATCATTCAAATCTAGAGGCCTACACAATATTTTATCCACTTTCGACTTTTTGTTCGCCAAAACAGGTTTTTTTTCAATTCAGTTTTGTATTTAAGTACTTACTATTTTTGACATAGAGGTTAACTAAATCGCCTATGAAAATCATATTGACACTGGCAATTAATAAAAAATAAAAATAAATCGGGAAACACCCTTGTTCGGTACTCGCGTATTTCTATGAAATTATTGTATTTTCGCGTAACAATGACATGGCTATGGCCTTGGTTGGTTGGTTGGTTGAGAACTGACGAGCCGGAGACAGGGTTGGTACTTGGCTTCCCTTGACACTGCGACCAGCTAGGGTCTAGTGGTTCCTCATTCAAACAGGTTTGTGCCTTTAATTAGGTTTAGTAGCCTGTTAATAAGGTTCTTCGGAATCATGTCTGTTTCCGGGTTGATCTCTCCAAAGGTTCTGTGTCGCCTTCTACTTAGGGCGTCACAGTCGAAAATAATGTGAGAGGCTGTTTTCTCCTCTTCATCACATAGCCTACACTCCACGGTTTTCCTGCGTATTCCCATGGTGTTTAGGTGGTTTCATAGGCTGCAGTGTCCAGTCAGCAGACCTACTATTATACGTGCCTTCGTTCTGTTCAGGTTCAGAAGGTCAGCCGTCAGGGTCCGGTTCGGGTGCCCTACCATGACTTTGCTGTGTATTTGCCCGACAGTTTGATCCCAGTATTGTTGGTGTCTTCTTCTTATCCACTCATCGATTGGGGTCCTGCATCGGTTTTTGCTGATCCCATGCACAGGTTCTGGCCCTGTGAATAGCATTTCAGATGCTTTGGCTTTGATAGCACTCTGACTGTCAGATAGAATGTAGATATGTTTTTTCCTCTAAGAATTTTCTAGATTCTTCTGAATGCATACCATAATAGCATGTGTTTCAGCTTGGAATATCGTGGAGCATTTGCCAAGTGGTATTATATAGTCTCTTCTTGGCCTTACCCCATGTATTCCTGCTCCCGTTCCTTCAACTGTCTTTGAGCCGTCTATATACCAGACTATGTCCGCAGTTGATTGTGATTCTATACTAGGGGCCCATCCGGATCCGTCAATTCGTGTTTCGGATGGTTTTTCGAATGAGTATAGGGGTTGCATGTAGTCTGAAATCATATCGAGTTCGTCGATATTGATTACATGAGTGATTCTGGTTTGTCCAATTGTTCGGATTCTCTTGTTTGTTTCAGTCTGTATGCACTCATCCTGGCTTCTCCAATAACATGTAAGTCAAGGGGTTCGAGGTTTAGGATGATTTCCATTGCAGCGGCTATGGCCTTACTCCCATTGTGAGAAGAGGACAGAAAAATGTAGGAAGCCTCTCCAGGGGCATTATTCAGAAGAACTCAACTGAACTGAACGGTACTCGCTGCTATCTATAATTGCAGATTTGACTGATTATAATGAGTTGTTAATAAATCTACGTGTATGTTTGGTGGTGCACTCAATGGTCTGGTGATAAGGACCTCCGTTCAGGAGAAACCATTTTCTATCCAGAGCATGGAAGTCAAATGCCGAGGTGAGTAGGTTTGGCTTTGTAATTGTCCTATATCATAAATTCAAATTTCTCAAACTGCAGTCCACTAAGCTCCTTTCTTGCCCATCCCCTTTTGCACATAAATTCTTTTAAAACGGGTTTTCTTTAATTTTTCCGCTAATATTGAAAAATATTTCGCTAGACAGCTCTGCTAAAAACAACTATCGTATAAAACAAATTCCAAGCACTCGCATAAGCTCTGCAGGTGGCGAGAAAATAAATCAATTTTCAGAATAACTCCCCCTGGCCTTCGCCCTCAAACTCCTGGTCGGCAAGCTGGATGGGCACACCCAATTTCTCCAAGAATATTGGAAGAATCTCTGTATATATATATATATATATATATATAAATATATATAGAAGAAGGGTAGTCTCGTGATTGGACTAGTTGAAAATAACTATGAATTTGAAATAAACTTTGTAGAAAGAATATTCCTTGAGGTTGCAGTCAAATTTAATGGCCAGTGAAAAAAGAAAAAATCTTTCTTATTTTGTCAAGCTTTCGAAAATGTTTATTTTCATTATCAAGACAGCTGTGAAAAAGGAAAACACAATTGTGAAATGCAATTTTAAACAAATTTATAGAACTTACTAAGGTGAGGTTAAGTGAAGACAGCGAACTAATCACCATTTTGTGAATGAGGAAATGTTTTCAAAATCATATCACTATGAAACACTACTAGTAATATATATATAAAAATTAAACAATTTTAAAAGCACATATTGTTTAGGAAACTTAATTTAAACAATTTAAAATTTTACAGGACAATTACCACATGGTTAAAGCATGACTGAAAATGGAAATGGTGGATGACAGAATTTTTCTTTTTCAAGGAATATCCTTTCTACAAAGTTACAAATAGTTATAAGTTGTACATGTTAGGCTAACTTGAAATGCAATAAGAAATTGACGCAATAAACTTTGATTGATTGGTTATTAGACGTTGTAAGGGTACATTAAAAGTTGTTGACAGACACCATTGATAGTTGAATCTAAAATCAAATATTTGTCTGAGTTTCCTGACAAGTTGCAAGTTTTTTGAAAGTGTGAGGCAAGTTAAAAATGGATATATTAGATTTCGTGGGTAAAGCGTTTGTTCCGCAAGACGTGTTAACGGAAGCAAATGTGACTTTAAGCAAGGTAATTGTGTGATGAGTATATGCATTTTCGTGAATGAAGAGACAAAAAGTAGGCAAAGGGGGTAAATGACAAGAGAATTGGGGCTTATATATCTGAATGGCCAAATAATTCGTCATTATGCCCACTACCCAGCGAACACAAAAACATCTCAGAGACGTTAAAAGTACGAGATTTTGAGACATTGAACATCCACTGCGATGTTCTGATAATACATGAATAAAACTTTTATAGAACAGCCAATGTCCGCCGCAGGTGGCGATTTTCAGGATGTCTCTGGGATGTCACAAAGGAAACTTGTCCTAAGTTTTTTTGATAGCCTTTTCATAGACACAACAGAACATTCCCAAAACGTTTTGCGCACATTAAATCGCTGTAAATGAAACATTTTTAGGGATCACTTTCTGAAGCCTTTTGTTATTTATTTGGAAATTTGAAGATCACATTCTATATATGAAATGGAGTTTTTATACCAATAGGAATGCATCCCTTTCATTTATTCTTCTCGAAAAAACGAACTTGACACATTCTGAGAGAAACTTTTCCATTAATTTATTGTGTTAGGATGATAGTTTTAATGTTGAAAAATAAAAATTGAGTTTTTTTATAACTTCCAAGGCTTTTATATTTATTATGGTATTGAAATTAAGATTTCATCTCATGAAACAGATTCGATGTGAAATTTATTAACAACCAATTTTGAGAATAATTGCAATGTGATTAGATCATTTCTTATATATAATTTTAATTGTATCTCTAGGAAGGAAGATTTTGAGAAATATTCATTTTCACAGTGATTCTTCAGTTTTATCACAAACCGAATTCTTCTATTTGAAGAGTCAATACATTTCAATTCGCATTCAAGTCTGTAGGAAAACATGGGGAGTTGTTTTTCCCAACTAAGAACTTGGAAATTGACAAATGTATTGTCAATTTCTGTTATGCTGATGGTAAATAAATGACAAAAAAAACTCCCCATAATCCGAAAACTAACAAAGTTCCTAATGGAAAAATGTATGAAGAAAACAGATCGTTTTTTTTCAAGAATCTTTAATAAAACAGATTGAACATGTCATTATACAGATTCGAACACCCTATCAGGAAATACATATTGTATGCTTTTGAGGTTATATATTATGTTTCTGGACTATGCTAATACATTTAATTCATGTATTACTTACTTTATTTACTTATTCAGTGATAACAAAAATGTCTACTGTATAATTGGTAATGATCAATAGGCTTCAAACACTCTTTACTTTCCACGTATCTCACTGTTAAAAATTTAAAAAAAAACTGAATGGCCAAATTGTAAAATGGCAGGAATTTTAAAATGAAAGCAGAAAATGAGTGGATAGGTCATTTGGACATTGGTTTTTATTATAATGAATAATATTGCTTATGAAAATATAAGAATGTTGTTACTGTCCTGTGTAAAATAGGAGGTATTGGTATTAAAATGAAGGAATACAAAATGAAATAAATAGTTGGAAGTGAGGGGTCGGAAAATATAAATATTCTAAGATTTAATTCACATGAAATTTTTAACTTTTTGTTGTGTCAAATGATCAAGTTATTAAAAAAAATTGTCGAGAACCATTAGGAAACTGGACAATAAAGGTATATTCAATATCTGGGATGAACCTCTCAAGGCTATGTCTAGAAAGAACATCCACACGTTAACATTTTTTACTTCGCCAATACCTCTCAGTAGGCATACAAAGAAATGCCACAGAAGAACAAATACAATACTTTCAACATCCTTTAAAGTCCTCTTTGGGAAGTGCATATTGCTTCTCAAAAAAACATCATGCCTTCATTTTCAAAACATCCCAGGTATGTTTGTGCTCGCTGGGTACCCGCAGTATCCTAGTATTCTTTGGCGCTTCTCACTAGGGTCGGTTTTACCTCGGGCGCCACCTTTTGTTTTATTGTGGAAAAGGCCACTTTTGCTCCGGGCAGTCTCAGTGAAGAAAAACACTCCAAGGGTCAGTATAATAGTGACAATATAACGGGGTCAGAAAGGCAGGCTTTAAGAGTCCTCGACTGGGTTTTGAACCTGGGTGCGGACTGCACAATAACTAAGTTTACTCGAAGCTACGTAACTAGGTAACTACGATGAATAAAATACTCGATTCACAACCAGGACTAACACTTTATTTTACTCAAGCATTATCATACCATAATTATACAGGGCGGCTGTCGGAAGCCTCAAACAGTATACAGATCAAAGCAGTGCATAGAAAAAGCGGGGAGGCTGCATTAAAGGATACAGGTAGCCAAACAACCAAAAGCACATGCGGGGACAGTCTAGTAGCTTTCTCTAAGCTCAAAAGCGAGTTGCAATCGGCTACTTCCCAACAACTGGTCTCAATACGCACAACGCTACGGGATTCATATACTTTTCGATGTAACTCTACGCCACTGTCGAGGAGAAAGGTCACGAGGGCGCTCTACTCCAGACAGAAAAATATAACACGATCCTAAACAGGGTGAGGGGCTACGGGGCTTAAATTTACTTTTAATCTACGCCACTGTCGTGGAGAAAGGTCACGGGGACGCTCTACTCCAGACCGAAAAATATAATACGATCCAAAACAGGGTGAGGTCAACGGGGTTATATTTACTTTTACTCTACGCTACTGTCGAGGAGAAAGGTCACAAAGACTCTCTACTCCAGACAGATCATAACAAAAAAAATATACTGAGCTACGGGGAATTTCAATTTCAGTTACGTTACGCCACTGTCGAGGAGAACGGTCATAAAGACTCTCTACTCCACACAGACCATTACCACAAGAATATAATGACGGCTCTGTGTGGTGAAAGCTTTGGCGAGATTTATACGGATCATCTCGAACGTCTCCTGAAAGCGTTTCAGCCTTTCGGTATGACCGGTGATTTCGGGTTGTCCAGTTTTGTCTTCGGTGTTACTAGTTGCCGATACATTGCTTTTGGTACTTCTAACTCTCTTCCAGGAGTTCAGGAATACGGTAGAGTATCCGGTGGAGTCCTATCGAGAGGTGTTGATCGCAAATATCAATTCGGAGAGATGTGAATCCGATTTGCGGTGATCCTGGTCACAAAACTGGGCGATCATCGTCTTCAAGATCTTGTTGGCCCCCTCCACTAGGTTGGCTTGCGGTGTTCTACGGTGTTCCTTCAGCATATCCTCAAACAGGTGTCCCGTGAACCGGGTTTTGTTGTCGCTGAGGACTACTTTTGGACATCCATAGCGGGTAACGACCTCTTCGTAGAGAGCTTGGGTGACGGCCTTGGCGGTAGCCTTACGGATAGGCCGAATCTGGACCCATTATAGGTCTTGGAACCCGAGGTTCGAGGTTTCCCTATTTAGGATTTTGCCATAAAGGAAAACACTGTTCACACTTAAACTAAATATATTACCATGGAATGTACAAACACCATGAGTACCCGACATGAACTGGCGTTCCACAATTTGAATCGCCACTTGAATCATGCGCACTTATTCTAAACCGTCATCTACCAATTTGGTTATATTTTACAATATACTACAATACCTTCCCCTTTAAAATTTCCAAGAAAAAAAATATATAAATGAATAAATGTATTTTCATATGAACAGAAACAAAAAATGAAAATTATTCATAATTCAACCGTTTTACTGGTTTTATTATTCTCTTAGGGCGGCTTGAAATAGTGTCATTATCACTTAAAATAGTCTTATTATCACTGAGCACTCCCGTACTAGTATTATCCACTAAACCGCTACTTATATCACTGATTTCGCTAGGACTATTATTTACACAGGGGACATGTAATGTCATTTGGACATCACCTGTTTCCTTATTTTCTGAAAATTGTTCCAGCAACCTTTCTGACAATAGAAAGCTGGCTCTCATTTGATTGAGATGGCGTTTCCAAATAACATTATCTAAATCAGGAATTCTAACAAGATATATGGATTTTCCTATTCTTTTATGAATTATTGCTCTTATCCAACTAGGTTTACGAATATTCCTATAATCTTTCACAGTTACTACATCATCAATAGCAAATTCCACAAATCGTTTACCCCTATGGTATTTTCTTTGTATTTTCTGCTTATTGAGGACACGATCTTTCAAGCTTTCATTTGTATGTTCCTTTTCCGGAAGCAATATATCAAATCTAGTTCGTAATTTCCTACCGAACATAAGATATGCGGGACTTACCCCTGTAGTACAATGACTCGTGTTTCTAAAGTCAAAAAGGAAATTGTTTACAGCTTTGTTAAGATCCAAAGTGCTATTTTTACCCAGGGCGTTTTTCAATGAGTTTTTAACCGTTTTTACGGCGTTTTCCGCTGCTCCGTTCGAAGAAGGTTGATACGGCGGAGATGTGATATGCTTGACATTATTTTGTAGTAAGAACGTTTGAAATTCATTCGACGTGAATGTGGTTGCATTATCTGTGACAATCTGACGCGGTAAACCAAAACGCGCAAAGGTAGAACGAAGAATATCAATTGACAATTTTGATGTAATAGAGTTCATTGGATAAACCTCTATCCATTCAGAGTGTGAGTCAATAACAATCAAAAAATATTTATTTAAAAATGGCCCCATAAAATCCAAGTGAATTCGAGACCAAACCTCTGGTGACCAAGGCCAATGATTCAATATGGCTTTATCTGGATTTCTTTTATGTAGCGAGCAATTTTCACAAGTGTTGCATATTTTTTTAATACTTTTGTCAAGTCCAGGCCACCAGAAGTAGGATCTTGCCAAACTCTTCATCTTAACCACCCCCATATGAGAGGAATGGAGATCATTCAACATATGTTTCCTCAAACTTGTGGGTATAACCAATCTGTTATTCCACATCAAACATTCCTGTTCAATACTCAGGTCGTTTTTAATTCTGACAAAAGGTCTTATTTCTTGTAGTACCTCATTCTGTGGCCAACCAGTACGAACAAAATCAACTATTTTTGAAAAGCATGGGTCCTTTAGAGTTTCCTGCTGCACGTTCGAAAATTGAATTGGAAAATTATTGTTTTCAGAGAAATAATTCAAAAAATTAACATCAACATCTTCCCATATCACATCCTGAGATTTCTCCGGTAACCGGGATAAACTATCCGCATAATTTTTTTGTGAGGGTACAAATTCAATATCATAATTATAATTTGATAAAATTACCGCCCAGCGCCGTAGTCTGTTTGCCGAAAACTGAGGTATTCCTTTTCTAGGATGAAATATAGAAATAAGTGGTTTGTGATCCGTAACCAAGGTGAATTTTCGTCCATAAATGTACTGGTTGAATTTGCATAATCCGAATATAATCGATAACCCCTCTTTTTCTATCTGGGAGTATCTTTGTTCAGTCGCTGATAAGGTTCGGGAGGCATAGGCGATCGGTTTTTCATTACCACATGGTAAAATATGGGTAATCACTGATCCAACCCCGTAATTTGACGCGTCCGTTATGAGCCTTATTGGTAGCTCCGGATCATAGTGAACCAGTACCTCTGCTGACATTAACAAAAATTTTATATTTTCAAAAGCATTTTGAGTTTTCGCTGACCATACCCATTCAACTTTATCTTTCAATAAATTATATAAGGGATATAATATGGTTGACAAATTTGGTACAAATTTTCCGTAATAATTAATCAATCCCAAAAATGATTTTAACTGGGTAACGTTTTGAGGCACAGGAGCATTTTTTATAGCTGAAATTTTATCTTCACAAGTATGCAATCCCCGTTTATCAATTGTGAAACCTAGGTAAGAAATTTTTTCTTTGAAAAATTCACACTTGTTCAAAGATATTTTCAAACCTGCTTCTTGCAATCTTCTCAAGATGGCCTCTAATCGAGTGAGATGCTCCTTTCTATTTTTTCCTGTAATCAGTATATCATCGAGAAATATCGCAACACCCGGTAACCCACTGAGTAGAGACTCCATCATTTTCTGAAATTTTGCCGGGATGCAGGCGATACCGAAGGGTGCCCTAGTGTAGCGATATAACCCTTTATGGGTGGAGATAGTAACGAGATCTCTCGATTTTTCGTCCAAGCACACTTGAGTATAGGCATTGGCTAAATCAAGTTTGGTATATTCTATACCTCCCTGTAATAACACGAATAATTCCTCAATTCGCGGAAGAGGGTATTGATCAATCTCGATGTACGGGTTCACGGTGACTTTGAAATCACCACAGATTCGCACCGAACCATCTTTTTTTATAACTGGCACAATAGGCGTACCCCATGTACTATAATCAATAGCTTCAATAACTCCCAAACAACTCAATCGATCTAATTCTTTCTCAACCTTCTCACGGATAGCAAACGGAAGAGGCCGAGCCCGAAAAAATTTCGGTGAAATATTTTCAGATTTCAAATTTATCGAAATAGTACCCTTGGTAAATTTTCCCAAACCTGGTTCAAAAACATGGTGAAATTTTTCAACTAGGTATTCTAAATCATTTGGTAAACCCAGGAAATTATTATTTGTAATATGCAAATCAAAAAGGCTGAAAAAATCGCGTCCCAACAATGGTGGTCCTGTAGCTGTTTTAACTACATACATATTAAAATCGTGCACTTTATCTTGAAAAGAAACTCTACAGTTGAAAATACCCAAGGGAATAATATGATCCCCGTTATACAATTTGAAAATTTTATCGGTTTCCGTTAATGTGTACATTGCAAAGTTCTTATTATAGTATTGTTCAGATATTACCGTAAAACTGGAACCTGTATCTAAACTAAATTTATACGGAATTCCCTCTATAAAAATATCGATATCTATCGGGTTTGTTTTCGAATCTAAAGAAAACAATGAGTAATCTTGCTCAGCTGATTCCAAATAATTTTGTGAACTTTTATTCGTATTGTTATTGGTGTTTTTGTACGAATCTTTCTGCGAGCACATCGGTGCTAAATGACCCTTTTTTTTACAAATATGACAAAAACAATTACGATAAGAACACTTATCTGCTGTGTGGTTCCGACGACCACAAACCCTGCATTTGGATGACTTGGTGGTGGGGAATGAAGATTGCGCCGACGGTCTGACGTGGTGTGACGTAGATGGTCCCAATCCTGCTGCGTCTCCTGTTGATCCACTCTGAACACGCCCCCTGAAGTGTGGACTTTGTCGATTTTTCAAGGAAGCATAATGCAATTCGGGTTCTTTCTTGATGAAATGTTCCAAATTTGAATTTGAGGATGTTGGATGAATCACTGATTTTACAGCAGCCACCGCCACTACTTCGTCGAAAGTAACACTTTTCTTTTCTTCCATCAACCTATCTTGCACAGGTCCTTTGTTGTAGGAAACAATGAAAACGTCTCTCAAAAGTATTTTCAGTTCCTCATTCGTGAATTGGCACGATGATGACAGACTTTTCAAACGTGCGGCCCACTCCTTAGGAGTTTCGTTTTGTGATTTTCTTGCTGTGTAAAATTTGTACCTAGCACCAAATACACTCTCACTCGGTTTAAAATATTCCGTTAGCAAAAAACTTAGTTCCGAGTAGATTTTCGATTCTGGTTCCTCGGGAATGCAAAGATTGTACAGTAATTTGTATGCGTCTTCACTTAAAATGTTCAAGAGGATCGCACCTTTTCGTTTATCATCTGTGATTTTATTGGCCACAAAATAACTGTCTACACGTTTCTTGAAGATTGACCAGTCCGAATTTGCGGGGTCAAACTCTCGTAAATGTCCAATATATTCGGTAGCCATGTTGTGCGTCCTCGTGCACTGAATTTATTTCACTGTAATAGCACTTCTTGGGTTCTTTTTACTAGTCCTCGTCGCCAGTTGTGATGTTCGAGGTTTCCCTATTTAGGATTTTGCCATAAAGGAAAACACTGTTCACACTTAAACTAAATATATTACCATGGAATGTACAAACACCATGAGTACCCGACATGAACTGGCGTTCCACAATTTGAATCGCCACTTGAATCATGCGCACTTATTCTAAACCGTCATCTACCAATTTGGTTATATTTTACAATATACTACACTCGGGTAGTGCGGGGTAACATGCCGACTAAGTCTGTACTGACGCATTCCCAGGGCTAACGGTTAGCCGACGGTTGCATCTTGCCTGCCGGTTTCATTTGCGACGGCTTGGATCTCTGACAGGAATAGCAACTTCTGACGTACTTGGTCACGTCGCGAAACATGCCTGGCCACTAATAGCGGGCTGCAATCCTTGGTACCGTTTTTGCAACTCCCATATGTTTGGCGATTGGCGCGTCATGCATCTCATGCAGTATGTTGCCTCTTGTCAGCTTGGGGACACACAATTTCCATGGGTCAGAAAGTTCGGGCTCCGCAAGGTCGTTGGAATCCCAGAAATGGCGGTACAAGCGGTCTTCACGGATACAGTGATCTGGAAATGTTTCGGGACTGCACTTCCTCCTTCTTTTCATTGTACCAGGCACAGTCGGCTACCGGTTCGACGGCGGTTACTTCTTCGGCATGTTCTTCCAGTGCTTCACCTCGTGGGTCTCTCGATAAGGCATCTAACACCTGATTCAGCCCTCCTCGGCGGTACTTGACCTCAAAGTTATATTGCTGCAGGAACATACTCCAGCGGGCAAAGACGTCCTGCAGGGTTTTTGATGGAGTGCAGCCAACGGATGGACTGATGGTCGGTGATAACTGTGAAGTGGTATCCTTCCAAGAAAGGACGTAGCTTCTAGATTCCCCAGACAATCGCTAGGCATTCCTTCTCGGTCACAGAATTGGCCTTCTCTGCGGATTTTGAGGATCGGCTAGCATAGGCTATGACGTCTCCGTTGTCCTCCGTGGATTGTGTCAGAACCACTCCTAAGCCTTGATCGAAAGCATCTGTTTGCATGGTGAATGGCCTATCGTCGGGGCAGGTGAGAACTGGTGCTTCTGTGAGGCATGCTTTGAGCTTCTGGAAAGCTTCCTCTTGTTCCGGAGCCCAGTGCCAACGGCGGTTCTTCTTCAATAGCCGATGTAAGGGTGCTGCTACTTCAGAGAATGCCGGCACAAATCGTCCGTACCATGAGGCCATTCCGAGGAAACGTCTCAGTCCTAGTACGTTGGTAGGGGCGGCCAATTCTACAATGGAGGCCACTCTTTTGGGATATGTTCGGATGCCTTCTGACGTCACTAGATGTCCGAAGTATTTGAGTGATCTCCTCCCAAACTGGCATTTCTTTGGATTGACTCGCAGGTTAGCAGCACGAAGGCGACGGAACACTTCCTGTAGATTAGCCAGATGTTCTTCAAACGTGCTTCATAGCACGATGATGTCGTCCAGATATGCGAAGCAAAATGGATCCATTTCCGGTCCGATAATGGTATCCATCAGGCGTTGAAATGTCGCGGCGTGGAGACCAAACGGCATAACTCGGAATTGGAATAGGCCTGGCCAGGTACAGTGAAGGCGGTGACGGGTTTGCTCTCCTCGGATAGGGCTACCTGCCAATATCCTTGCCTAAAATCGATACTGGAGATATATCGAGCTCGGCGTAGCTTGTCCAGAACGGCGTTGAAAAAGAGTAAGCATCCTTCATGGAGATGGAATTGACTTTCTGGAAGTCACTGCAGAATCTCGGTTTGCTGTTCTTCTTCCTCACGATCACGACAGGTGAACTCCAGGGGCTCTCAAAGGGCTCTATGATGTTCTCTTGTAACATCCTAGGACCATATCGGACGACAGTCCACTCAGGTGTCCAAAAGACTCTTCAAAACGGTGTTCTTCAAATTGGATCTCCACGTGATACGTTGCAGGGACGGTAACGGTTCCTCCATTTGTCAGTCGGCCAGAACTCGTAGCAGTCGGAGTTTTCGGTACTTCTAGCAGACTCCACTGCCTGGATATCCTGTCGCCAACATATGAGATTACGGCGCCTGTGTCAATCAGCGCTTCAGCGGTGCCACCGGGAATCTTGACGGAAAGGTGCGGTCGGTAGTGGAGATATGGACGGTGGGGGAGGCGTCAAAGGGGCGTGGCTACACGTGCCTCAAGTTGTGGCAGTGCCCTAATGGTTTTCCAGCCGTGGCCAAGGGCAATTACGGGACATCATTCCGTCTCGCTTGTATCGGGAGCAGAATATCCTAGGGGCATTGGTTCCTAAAATGCCCTGTTTGGCCGCATTGTCAACATTCTCGGTTTCCATCGATGAGGCAGCGGTTGACTAGGCTGGTCTGCGTAAGATAAGATAAGATGAAATAAGATCTTTATTTTCCAGTAGACAACATAACATCGCATAGTCATACACTTAAATCTAGGTAAATATAAAAACAGAAACACACAACAATTCCCAAATTCAAACTATCAATTCTCAGATGAAACCAAAAAGCTGGAACCACAGGTTTGAAGTAAAAATTATCAACCTCAATTAAAATTGACCTAAGAACATTCTAAAAGAAACATGACATTTCAGAATGAAAGCATATACACAAAACATTTTGGTTCTACGACATAAACTCTTCAACACTATACAGACACTTTTCAAATAGAATTTATCGCAATTGTTTTTTGAATATTTCAATACATTTACTTTCTTTTATATATTTTGGCAGTTTATCAAATACCTTGGGCGCCATAGAGGGAGGAGAGTTGAATGAAACGCTAAATTTATTAAATGGTACATAAAAGGTCATTTTTTGTTCGGGTATCAAATTGATGTCTGACTTTATTGGTACTGAATGAAGTACCTCTATTCTCAAATGAGGAAACAGAGAGTTCAAAAATAAATAATGAAGGAAGTGTTGGAATTTCATGGTACTTGAAGACATCCCTGCAACTTATACGGCCCGATATACCAACGAAAGAACGCAAAACTCGCTTTTGGGTAATAAAAACATCGTGTGAGGATACAGATGAACCCCATGGGCATATACCATATCGCAATCTACTTTCAGCTTGTGCATAGTAGAGTGAAAGCAGCTGATTTATTTCCAACACTTTCTTAATGGTTCTGAATTGATATGATAGTGAATTCATTTTTGATATAAGTGATTGACAGTGACTTTTCCAGTTTATACATGAATCAATTTGAAAACCTAAAAACGTTATAACGTTACTATTACTAGAGACATATTGTGCTGAGGCATCATCTGAGCCGAATGTGATATCTTGACACAATTTTTGATGGTTATGAAACCTTATGGATTGTGTTTTTCCAACATTCAGAAACAGCTGATTTGCAGAATACCATTCGTGCAATCTGGAGAAAACTGTGTTGCATTTGTATGTCAAGGCTAGATCGGTTTTATCTGATATGATCACAGATGTATCATCTGCATATAAAGTTGATGATGCCGTTACTGAGAAAATACTCAAATCATTAATACAAAGGATAAACAATACTGGGCCCAAAACTGAGCACTGAGGCACACCAAGATCAATGTCCTTCTTTTCAGAATTTTTGTTGTTCACAGCGACATACTGTTTTCTATACCTCAAATAATCTGATATCCATTGCAGAGGTAGCCCTCTGATACCATATTTATCCAATTTTTCGAGTAATATAGAATGATTGACGCAGTCGAATGCCCTGCTAAGATCACAAAAGATTCCCACAGGGCACTCGCCTGCCTCAATGAATTCGATTATTCTATCATAGTATGAATGAACTGCTGTTGTGGTTGATCTCTTACTAAGAAATCCATGTTGGCTTCTAGAGAAAATATTGAATTTATGACAGAAAGAAAGAAGCCTGTTCAAGAACGCGTATTGAAAAACTTTTGAGAAACTTGATGGAACTGTTATTGGTCTATAGTTTTCTACTGAATGTTTTTGAATACTGGTGAAATTCTTCCAATTTTTAACATATTTAGAAAATTGCCAGTGGAAAATGATAGATTCACCAAATGTAAAAGTGGAGTGGAGTAGATAGGAATTTTTCGAGTAATATAGAATGATTGACGCAGTCGAATGCCCTGCTAAGATCACAAAAGATTCCCACAGAGCACTCGCCTGCCTCAATGAATTCGATTATTCTATCATAGTATGAATGAACTGCTGTTGTGGTTGATCTCTTACTAAGAAATCCATGTTGGCTTCTAGAGAAAATATTGAATTTATGACAGAAAGAAAGAAGCCTGTTCAAGAACGCGTATTAAAAAACTTTTGAGAAACTTGATGGAACTGTTATTGGTCTATAGTTTTCTACTGAATGTTTTTGAATACTGGTGAAATTCTTCCAATTTTTAACATATTTAGAAAATTGCCAGTGGAAAATGATAGATTCACCAAATGTAAAAGTGGAGTGGATAGGACATGGAGTGTTTTTCTAAAGAGAAACATGGGTTCTTCATCGTGACCTAAAGAAAACTTATTTTTCAATTTTATTCGTAGTAGGTCATATAACTCAGTCATACGGGGTGAGGAAAAAGGAGCCACATGATGTTGCGATCTTTTGAATAAAGAAATCTGAATCAGGACCTTTACAGTCGATTTGGTTGACGAAGTTTCGGGGTTCTTCTATGAAATAATTGTTAAATAAGTTTGCTACAGTCGCTGGTTCCTTCACAAAATTATCCCCCACTTTTATTTCAATTTCATCTCGAACAATTTTTTTTTTTTTTTATAGTTCAGCAACTATTTGCCATGCCGATTTTGTTGGGTTATCAGATTCATTGATTTTATTTTGAAAACACTCTTTTTTTGTTGTTGTAATCAAATGATCATGTTTTTGTTTTCCTGTTCTATACATATCTGTTAACTCCGGAAACTTCATTTTCAACATATGTAGGTCTTTTAGATTTTGGCTGGACAATTTAACTTCATCATTTATCCATTTGTTTTTTCAGAGAATCGATTTTATGACACTTTTTAGAAAAATGTATGTAGAAATAAAATAAAAATATTCCAAAAAAGAACTCAAAAGCTTGATCTAGTTCATTTATGTCAGAAAGTCAATTTCTTACTTTCGATATCAGTGACACATTTTTGAATCGCGTCATTACTATATATACGTTTAGTTTGTACAGCTATCCGGTCGGAATTTTTTATCGCTCCAAAATCGAACAAAACTGATTTGTGATCAGAAATCGTATTATCCACAACACAACATGTTCCGTGGTTTATGAATGTTTTGCGCTACTCTCGTTGGCCAATGAACTATGGGATTCATATTGAAGGATTCAAATACATTATATAATTTGATAAGATCTCTAGAAGGACTACAATAACTATCCAAATTAAAGTCCCCACATACCAACAAATTGAAATTTGGTTCGAAAATATCAACAAGTAGGTTATACATCCTATTCAAAAAAATATTTATGTTCCCGGAAGGGGACCTACAACAACATATAATAATTGTGTTACCTGAATCTAGTTTATATGAAATACCACAAACTCCGAAATCTCTATCAGTACAGTATTCATCTAGATCAAGTTTATTTATGCCCATTATATTTTTTGTCAGTATAGCAACACCTCCACCCTTCATTTCACCTCTACAATAACTGCTACTTAGAGAAAAGCCATTGAAATGAAATGAGTTAACTGACTCTCGTTTGCACCATGTTTCAGTAATCAATGTCTGCAAATAAAACATCAATTTTTTTATCATTCAAACACTGAATGTTCAATAATAAAATATTCGGGTCGAAAACTAAATCAGTCATACCTCTTGCCTGGTCGTCGTCCTGCGATCTAAAAAACGGCTTATACAAGCACCATAGGGCCACACGTTCGGGCTCATTGCCTTCCTAAAATTTTCTTCCAGAATTCGAACCTTGAAAGATGAGTAGATCTCAGGAAAACGGGAATTCATGGATTCACACGTTGCTTCCGGAAAATTCTCAATGAGTAACGCTGTGAGAGATGCAACCGTAGTTTCCTTGTCAACTCTGCAAACATGAAGAGTGACATGTTTTGGTACTCCTTTAACAGCTACAGTTTCTTTGTTGTTTCCAGTTATCATCTGTCGTCTATTTCTATTCCTTCTACCTACAGCTTGTTTCCAGTCAAATTTTGAAGATGTCGGATCATCGGGTGTTTGTGAATTTCTTGGAATCTCTTTATTCAAATTAATGTATTCGGTAAGTTTTAGTGATGTTTCTTCATGCAGGAGAGCAACTGATACATCATTTCGTTTTATTATTGGGGAATTCCCTTTGTTTTCATTCACAGGTGGATTCACCTTTTTGCTCGTATTCGGAGTCTCCTCTGGCTGAACCCAGACACTTTTTTGTTTGGTTTTGTCAGGTACTACTCTATCAGCCACCTTATTTTTTATTGGGACTAATATCTGACCTTGTGTAGATAATGAGACGGGTTTGTTTTGTTTCAGGATATTATTTTCGGTAATGAGTTCGATATGTTTATTTAGTAAATCGATTTTTTCTCTCAATTCGTTGATTATGATGTCTTTCAGATTCAATATATAATTGAAGATTTGCCTATCTACCTTTTCATCTTGAATATCACTTGCATCATGTAGAATATCACTCTCGGATGCGCATTTATCACTCTGCGGAGTTTCACAACATATTATTTAATTATTGTCGATATCAGTAACATTTTTCAGGTACTTCAAACAACCTGCGTGTATTATTGCGTCACAGTTCATACATTTCTTGCCAGTTAGGGCAATGGTTTTGTATCTTTCACACACTTTAGTGGGAGCTACGTCTGCATGCGTTTTACCAGACGTCGTCATCTTGAGGTGAGTGTCGCGATCGGTTGACTAATAGGGCTTCTTTGTGGCGGCGTGGCTACTTTTATGGTGAGCCTGGTAACTGCTGGTGAAGCCAATGTCTTGTATGGGGTGGCAGGCGGAAAAAATACTGGTCGCTGAGCTTGCTCGATCTCTGCACGTAAAAGCTCATACTCTTTTGCAGCTTTGGCAAACCCCTGGACGTCGTTGAAGTCGGTCCTCCTGATTTCCTGCCGGAACTCTGGATGGAGGTTTCGGTACAGCAAGTTCAGCTCCTGATCTGGCGAAATTCCACCATGGCGGCGAATCAGGGTATGCAAGTCGGTGATGTATGCGACCGAGCTCTCCCTCCCACTATGTGTCCGCCTGCTGATGGCCGCTTCCAGATCGATGCGGTAGTTGACTGGGAAGAAGAAGTCCTGGAAAGCGGCGCAAAAGGCTTCCCATAGAGGACAACACGCCCGGTTGTTTCTAAATCATTGTGCAGGCATTCCTTCTAGCAGTTCCGGCATAGCCTGCAGAATGCGGTCTGGTGCGATGCCTTGGGACTCTCGGATTTACTCCAGTCTTTCTAAGAAGGCGGCCGGGTCAGTGGTCCCATCAAACGTTATTCGAAAGTCTTTTACTCTCAGCGGGGCCATCCCTACACTCGTGGTAGGCAGCATTGGAGCGGCATGTGCTCTTACGAGGGTGCATGTGAACATGTTGCTCATGATCGGACTGCCTGTGCTCGTCACTGTGATCGTTGGTACTACTGTTGGCTGTGAGATGGTTGTGGCGACTCCTGTTGTCATGGCGGGAAACTGAAACGGATTGGTGACGGTTGGGGCAGGTGATGCTGCTCGCCCTTCTCGGAAGAACTTCACGATTCGCCTTCGCTTCTCGTCGATGGTGCCGGTGGTCTCTAGGCGGAATCTAGCTCCTCTTTGCATAGCTGGTATACCCATCCGACGCAGGTGTTGTTCGGATCACTTCCTCCACCTGGACTCGACGGCAGTGGGCATCCGGCAGGACCTGCAGTGCTTACTGGAAAAGTGGTGAGGTTTCCTTGCGTTGAGGGCATCTTTGATCAGTACTCGGAAGTCGCACGTCTCATTAATTTCACGGTCGGAACTCTACTCCTAGCTTGGTGCTCGTATCTCGAGAACCGTACCTCCTATCGACAAACGGAGGGTGAGGATCTCTTCTGCGCACTCGATAACTTATTGAAAGAGGTATCGCATGGACGCCTGGCTCTTTTCTGAACCGAATTTGACAATCAGTCAAAAGTGACAGGTCGGTAGCCTATGACGGATTTCGGTGGCGTGTATTCCACGGAACCGGTTTCAGGAATATTCAACGGTTTCCACTCTTCGGGCTGTCTTCCTCCCTCACAGCCCTGATGTCTCACGAACGGCTGACGAAATCGGGAAACGGACCTCGGCAATCGATTTAACACCCTCGTAAACCTATCAAACGAGTGGTCACTCGGTATGTTGACTATCTCTTGAGTCGCAGTTGACATCTGTCAAAAATGACAGGTCTGTCGATTTCGGTGTATTTCAGTGCGGTATTCCCAATGGAACTCGTTTTAGGGCCTTTAAATGGTCTATGAGCTTTGGATTACTCGGTCAACTTGGAGGCGGATTTTAACCTTTTTTCTATATCAGCGGTCCCGGTATACTATAAAAACAGTCCCTGCTCGGGCGCCAAATTTTGAAGGGGTCTTTTCCCTCTACTAGTATCCTTCGGCGTCTCTCACTAGTCAGTATAATAGTGACAATATAACGGTGCCAGAAAGGCACGCTTCAAATGCCCCTGACTGTGTTTCGAACCTGGGTGCGGACTGCACAATAACCAAGTTTACTTGAAGCTACTTAACTAGGTAACTACAATGAATAAAATACTCAATTCACTCACAACCAGGACTAACACTTTATGTTACTCAAGCATAATCATTCCATTATTATACAGGGCGGCTGTCGGAAGCCTCAAACAGTATACAGGTCAAAGCAGTGCATAGAAAAAGTGGGGAGGGTGCATTAAATTATACAGGTAGCTAAACGACCAAAAGCACATGCAGGAACAGTCAAGTAGCTTTCTCTAAGCTCAAAAGCGAGTTGCAATTAGTTACTTCCAAAAACGGGGTTGACGACAGAGCGGGGTGCGGGTAAGTTTAAAGCTCGGCCGTCGCAATACGCACAACGCCATGGGATTCTAATTTTTAATCTACCACTGTCGAAGAGAAAGGTCACGGGATGCTCTACTCCAGACAGAAAAATATAACACGATCCTAAACAGGGTGAGGGGCTACGGGGTTAATATTTACTTTTAATCTACGCCACTGTCGAGGAGAAAGGTCACAAAGACTCTCTACTCCAGACAGATCATTACAAAAAAAAGATACTGGGCTACGAGGAATTTTAATTTCAGTTAAGTTACGCCACTGTCGAGGAGAAAGGTCACAAAGACGCTCTACTCCAGACAGACCATTACCAAAAATAAAGAATACTGGACTACGGGGAATTCCAATTTCAGTCACGTTATGCCACTGTCGAGGAGAAAGGTCACAAAGACTCTCTACTCCAGACAGTTCATTACAAAAGAATAAAGGAAATAATTCTGGGCTACAGGGAATTTCAATTACAGTTACGTTACGCCACTGTCGAGGAGAAAGGTCACGAAGACTCTCTACTCCAGACAGAAATTATTCATCAAGCAAAACAAATACTTAAGCCGCAGGGGGATATTAATTAAATGATATATAGAACACCAAGCTCGCGAGAATATTGGGAACATTTCAAACAACTACAAAAATATATCCGATTCACTTCGCACTGCCTACCTCTTCACTATATATTGTTTACCGCTTTTACAACTCTGGACGGAGTAAACACTACTCACTTGTCGCTGGAATGCCGTTCTATTCTGCTTCGGAGAGGATTTTAGCTTGGCTTCTCTCTCCACTGCTTGCTCCTGCGCGGACCGGTCTCGTGTGTACTGTAACGAAGTTACTATTTTTCCGCTATATTTATCAGCCAAAAGCTCCCTGTAAGGAATTAAAATCCTCTTGACAGTAATAATAGGTCTAGAAATACCATTCGTGTTCGTAATAAATCCGTGGATTACATATATCCTAAAAACGCCTTCCGGAAATCACGCGAATAACGCCAGGCGTAGCTAAAATAGCACGCACGAGTATAACCTGTGCCGGCTATCCACTCTCGAAAAAACATTTTTATAAAACAAGCTGGGCTATGTTCAAACGCCGACGAGAGAATTCAGTCATTCGATAGAAGCCCCAGACAGCAGTCCAGTCGAGCTAAGAGCACACGCTACCGAGCTGACGTCACGTCACGAGGATTCCCACTTAGGAGAATTTCACAAGGAGTGAGCGGAACACATTTCAGTCATCCGATAGAAGCCACCAAGTACAGTTGAGTCGAGACAGAGACGCACGCCGCAAGCTGACGTCACAGCACGAAGGATTTTACGAGCTGGGTAATTATTCTGTGAAAGTATAATTTGTATCGCAATCGACAGAGTCCACAAAACGGCGCGCGCATATAAGTCGGTCGAGAGGTATTCGGAAAAGAGGGGGAAGCCGGCTGTAGGTCCGTTTCGACATATTTCAAAGTTTGAGTAGCTTGCCGAGCCTAGTAGAAACAGTCACGCGTCCGACTAGTATCCAGAGTGTGAGCCAAAGACCGAAGCAGTCCACGACCGTCCCGGGCCTTGCCGAAGCAGTGAGATCGGAGTTTGGTAAATATGTTGTATCAGGTAAAAGACATCAGGAAATGTTTGTAAGTACCACAGATGCGATGTGCGCATGATCGTAAGAGGCACATATTCATTTCAATGCTGTGCTGGTAATTTCTGCATACGAGTCCGTACGATACCCCGCCCCCACCGCAAAAGCTTTTGGTTGCTAAGTTTACCCCGCTTGCTTGAAAACACCCTCCCCGCTTTCTCTGTATATAGTGCTTGCCATGTGTTTATTTGTTGTGATAACTTGAGGCCGCCGTCAGCCGCCCTTCCTGTATTTCTTTATTTTTAATATACCTGTTTATCCTGTTTTTAGTATTCTTTCATTGAGTAGAATTTAAACATCTAGTGCGCAGTCGCCACCCAGATCCGATACCCAGTTAAAGGCAATTAAAGCCTGCCTTGCTGGCCCTGTTACAGTGTCACGACTATATTGACCCCTGGAGTGTTTTTCTTCACTGAGACTGCCCGGAGCAAAAGTGGCCTTTTCCACTATAAACCAAAAGGTGGCGCCCGAGGAAAACCGATAATAGTGAAAAGCGCCAAAGTTTGATAATAGGGGAAGAAACCCCTTTACAGTACGTGCAACTACCAAATTGATTCGTACTCTCGACGGTTCAACCTACGTTGCTTTGATTCTGTCGCGCATCGTTCTCGTAGTTTCATCTCGGCGCGGCGTTAACTGAATCGTGATGCGTTGTGTTTATAAAGAACCGAACGCGGGGGTTCACTTAGATTCAATTCATGTATTCTAAACCAGCATGAAGTATGATTCTCAGATTATTATTAATGGAGATAGATTTTATTGAATTGCAGTGCTTCTAGCTGTTCTGTAAAACGGAAAATAAGTTACTTCGTTACAGTCTGTTAAAGAAAATCTGGATATATGCGAGTAAGTTCCTCAGATTGAAAAAAGGCTTACTTTATTGATTTTGGTATAAAGTTCAATTATTTTCTGCAGATTTTACTGGGAACATGCATTTTTAAGTGCTATTCAGTGGAACATAGACCGATCGAAGTTTAGATACTGCTCCAGATGACAAATATTTACTGCTCAGGGTAGTTTTAATTGTACAGAAAAAGACGAATTTCTTCTAAAAAAATTATTCTGATATCTTTTGTCATAGATAATAATGTTTTAGTCAACATAATTTCCTTGAGCTGTGTAATCTGCCACGGCTTAACATGCGTGCTAAAAATTACTTTTTTCATATAAAATATCCCTTTTTAAACTTTGAAATATATTTCATTAAATTCATTCTTGAAAAAACTCTTTATTTCCAAATATATCATTTACTGTCATCCTAAATAACATTATTTAGAAACGATGACACATATTGAAAAATGAAATAAACTCCAAAACACATGTTGCTTACGAAAATTACAAAACAAATAAAAAGATGATGAAAACCAGTTCAATTTGTGGGTCCATGAGTCATAAAAAATTGTTTTTATAATTATCTGAATCTACTACAAATACGTTATAATTGTAAGTCTGTCTCCAAGGAATTTGAAACGAAGATATATTTGGTAATCTAAATGGTGTTTGAAAATATCTTCGATTGGCCTGACAAATGTATGATATCACTGAACTAAGGTCACTAAGGTCAGACATCTCGTTATAACTAAGATGATAGGGAATAATGGAATACGGGTAATAAAAGGCGGTTTTGATGAATTTATGAATATTACAAGCCCAGTAAAAAATTACAATGAATTGTTAGGGATAATGTTATTACTGAAGTGTGGATAATATAATAAAATTGATAACAGATAAGCGGGCAGTTCGATTCAACCAAACCAATTCCCCTTAATAATACGAGTGATTATGAGACCTTATAGAAAACTACCGACATTAAAACAGAGTGCAATGTAGACGAGACGTAAACCATAGACGTGCGGGAACTACAAATACATATTGAGTTCAAATTTAAAACGCCAAGTAAAACTACTTGTTCCAGTTTACAGAGGCCCTTCGGGATAGACAAATACCAACATAGCATCAATTTATTAATCAAGTAAGGATATTGTTATACTCATATTTGGCAATTGAATTCATTAAGGAAATATATCTTCATTGATAATAATGGTTCATGTCAGATATTTTGCACAGATAATACGACACATGTTTATTGAATTATATTCTTAATTTAATTATAAGCTAATGAATCAGTGCATTTTCCTTTCGATATAATTGAGGGTTAGGAAAAGTATCACGAATTGAAAAATCTACCGATAAAAATCCAGAGTAAAAGTTAAATTAGCCACTCAATTTTTTTTCAAGTTGAATTCTCTGAGGAAAATCCAACGCCTTGTATAGTCTACTCGGGAATTGCCCCAACAATTTGGCGATTACCAAGAGTTGGTACGACAAAATGAAATCAATCTTATCCAGTTCAATATCAAATAAAGCAATGAAATTGTCTCATGCATACAGATAAAAGTTTGCTCTACTGTTAGAAAAATATATCTGTGAAGCTGGCGACTCACGACAATAAAGTCCACTTCTATTATCGATTAAAATGTTTCTTCGTTATTGTATTCCATTCCAGTAACTAGATCTCACCCGACTTATAAACACAGTTGTTTTACCCAAATTTTCAGAAATATCCAAAAAGCTCTTATATTAAATTAAGATAACCTAGTATTTTAAGTTGTCAAAAACTTATCTACAGTTGGTACGCGACGTGGCCGTATCGGCCTCGACCTCTTTGGGTAGGTTTCATCAACAGCATGTTTTTCTATCTTCATCCACTGGAATTGTTTCAACTGTATAAGAGTCCTCAAACATTCAAAGAAAAATTGAAATTATTACTTATGAATAGTTCACCCTGTATAGCGAAGTAACATACTTGGTAGAAAGTTTGCTCCGCAGTAAAGTGTGAAAAATTCGTGTTTTCCTGAACCAAACCAGTCTTGTACCGGCCTGGAACAGAAAACTAACCCACCTGCACCATATATATTGGACACGACGTTGAAAAACCTCCCTGAAGACAAAAAATCGGATGGAAATCTAATTGGAAATTGCGATCTGGCGAGCAAGGAATCAGTCCTTGCAGGGATCGGTTCTCTGCCGAGGGCCGATCTCCTGGAGGTGCTGGGGGCATTGTTGTCTTCCCTAGGTGAAGATTTATTGAAAATACCAATAATAAGTTCACTAATTTCGGCGAAATCGAATGAAAAGTCAGAAGGTTCTGGTGATGTCCCTGCTACAAAAAGGCTCAGAAAGGAGCAATTTCCCGCCCTGCCGGCTACCAAAGATACGCAGAATCAACCCTCGACATCTTATCCCTATCGTAGAAGCTCTAGACCAGTAGCATATATCGACTCTAGTAGAAAAACTGCGATAAATGTTTCAACTTCAAATAGATTCCAAAGTTTGACAAATGTCACATCAGACAGTGACATGCACCAACCGGCGAAAATGGTCCAGCGGCTGAACCCGAATCCGAGTGCGCCTCTTCTAGCGGAGGGACCAGCCAAGTTCAAAATTGTACAGAGAGTGCCGACGACGTGAATATGGATGATGCCAACGCGACAAATACTTCACCCACAGAGCAGACTCCAGATACAATCAGAAGACAAAACGTCCCTCCTATCACAGTGAGAGATAAAAACAAGTGGGTCACTGTTAATTCTTTATTCAAAAGTAATAATATTAAATTGAACAAACTGTCAAAGAATGTATTTGACGGAATCAAGATTTTTCCGAACTCTCCTGAAGACTATAGAAAAATATCCAGTATTTTTAAAGATCAAGGTATTCCTTTTCACACCTATAGTCTACCTGATGATAAAAAATTGAGAGTAGTCTTCAGGGAGTCCCCGAATTCTTAGATTGTAACGACATCCATAACGAGCTGTTTGAGAGGGTTCGCCCGGTCTCAGTGGTCCGTATGCGCAAACTGAATTCATCAAAACACCTCTGCCAATGGTATTAGTTCTCTTGGATAAAGAACAAAACATATCTTCCAAGTCACAGATATTTTGAACGTTCAAGTGACAGCTGAGCCACAGAGACCCAGGGCCTCTGTAGGCCAATGCCACCGCTGTCAGAGATTCGGCCACTGTCAGCTTAACTGCTGTGCCGTTCCCGCTTGTGTAAAGTGCGGTGAGAATCATATTACGAGGGAATGCCAAAAGTCTCGTGATGAACCGGCCAAGTGTGCGAATTGTAGTGGGGGTCACACTGCAAATTATCGGGGATGTCCCAAATGTCCTCGGCTAAGGCGCAGGGTAGACCCTGCTTCAAATCAGTACGAAAGAAGACATTTCCCCGTAAATTTGGGAAAGACACAAGCGGGGGTGTCATATGCGGCGGCTGCCCAGGGCGCCCCCCCTGCTCAATCAGCTCAAGTCACAAATAGCCCCAAAGACATTCTTTCCACTTTGGATCAAATGAGGATGCTGTTTGCACAGTTCGCAGAAGCTGCTGCAAAATTCTCAATCGGTTTTAATCCCAACTAATGGGTGAAAGGCAGCTTCCGAATTTCATCAAAGCGGTGAGTTGGAATTGTAACGGTCTTCTCCAGAACAGACTCGAGTTTAAAGAGTTTCTTGTAGAGAACAACATTGATGTTGCTTTTCTGCAAGAGACTCGTCTTAATGGACAACCTGTTAGATTTCCTAACTACAAAATGCTTAGAAATGACCGAATTGGGCGTCCGGGTGGCGGTGTTGCCATTTTGGTGAAACGCTGTCAATCGCACGTGCAGCTCGGCATTTCCAATGATGATACCCATGGTATAGAATCAGTAGGTATTGTTTTCAACACGAGGAGTGGTCCTATTCGTTTAATCAGTGCCTATAACCCTCCGAACAATAGAATACTCCCTGAAGCACTCGATGTGCTTCTAATGGAAACAGATCAACCCGTTATTGTTGCAGGTGATCTGAACGCTAAGCACGAGCAGTGGAGCCGTGTTACCAATACGAATGGTAGGCGACTGTGGCAACACAGTGACAGGTATGAATACCAGGTGTTGGCTCCAGGTGAGCCGACGTTTTTTGGTGCCGGTAACGGTAGACCTGATGTGCTTGACATTGCCCTGGCCAGGAATATCCCCTGGAACTGGGACATGCACGTTCTCGCCGAGTTGAGCTCTGATCACAACCCGGTTATTTTGACGCTTGGAGGTGATCCACCGCCCCAGACAGATCGTCTGTGTACGAGAGTAAACTGGGAGATGTTCAGTTCACTCCTGGAGACTGCATATTGCGCTCCTGAGAGAATGAATTCTCCACTTGAGTTGGATGAGGCCGTAGCGCGTTACGAACTCACCATTAAAAATGCCTTGATGGATTGCTCCCGCAGAGAACAAGCTCCCAAATACGATGATGAATTCCCGCAAAGGCTTAAAAATCTAATACGTGAAAGAAATAGGGCGAAAAGAGCCTTTCAAAGGAGTTTGTTTCCTGCGGACAGAATCCGGGCTAATCAGTTGAATAGGGAGGTAAGAGAAAGTATAACGGAATTTAGGCATGAAAGATTTGGCAATATACTTCAAAATCTAGAAAACAACAATCAATTATGGAAGCTTAGTAAAAATTTGAAGACTAAAAAAGCCGATCTTCCCCCTATTCACGGTGAGGGCGGAATGTGCTATGACTCTGAGTCTAAAGCTCGAGCATTTGCAGATTCGATGGAAAGGCAATTTAGGCTGAACGAGCATCCAGACGATGATCTGTATCGAGACCTTTTGTTAGAAGATAGGGTTCGTCGCTCCTTGAGAGAGCCAAAATCGGATGACATTCGTCGGCTTCGCTGGATGAACTTAAGGCGCACATTAGAGGATTAAATCCTAGAAAAGCGCCTGGTTATGACGGTATTACTAATCGAATGATTAAGTATTTTCCGGATAACCAGTTGCAGTCATTTTTGTTCATAATAAACAATTCGATGCGCCTTAAAGATTTCCTCGAAGGTGGAAGCATGCCATCGTGGTGATGATTCCGAAGGAAGGACAAAATCCGACCTTCCCACAAAATTATCGTCCAATCAGTCTGCTTTGCAGTTCAGCTAAGTTGGCTGAGAAAATCGTCCTGGAAAGGCTCGACGATGAAGTGGATGACAGAAATGTCCTACCGAATGAGCAGTTCGGCTTTCGCCGAGCTCACTCCACCGAGCTTCAGGTTCTGAGGCTGGTGGAAGATACCATAAATTCATTAAATACCAACAACAGCGCCATGTTATACTTCTTGACATCAGTAAAGCGTTCGATAGAGTATGGCATGAAGGCTTGCTTTCAAAATTGATAGACTTCCACTTGCCTCTGGGTCTGGTGAAGTGGCTAAAATCATTTCTCATGGGTAGGACATTCCAAGTCAAGGTCGACAATTGTCTCTCGGATTCGAGAGCAATTGAGGCCAGCGTTCCTCAGGGGCAATATTGTCTCCTATGCTCTACGCCCTTTACACGTCAGACATACCCAGGAGTGAACACGTGAAGATTTCCCTTTACGCTGATGATACGGCCTTACTTTCTTCTTCAGCCGACCATCTGATGGGTGTCGTCTATTTGCAGAATGCATTAGACGATCTCCAGCAGTGGTATCTGGAGTGGAAAATAAGGGTGAATCCTGACAAAACGCAGGCTATTTCGATGGGTCGCAAGAGAAACAACCCAGAGAGAGGGTGACTGTCTCTGGAAGGGAGATTAATTGGTTGGAGCAGGTCAAGTACCTCAGGTTACATTGGATCGCCGACTCACCTGGAGGCCACACGTTAAATTGATAAAAATAAAATACATAAGAAAATCGCATCACTCTATCCGTTAGTAAACAGGAAAAGTAAACTTTCCCTGAAAAATAAAGTTATGATCTACAAAATGGTTTTCAGACCTGTCATTTTGTATGCCTCAGCCGCTTGGGGCCAGACCTGCAGAACGAGCATTTGCGTCCTGGAACGGGCGCAAATGAAAGTTCTGCGTATGATAACGAACGCTCCGTGGTACGTGCGGAACGAACGGATACTTGAGGACTTAAATCTGCCTTCCATCAGAAGTATCATTAGAGAACGCAATCAGAGAGTATTTGATTGTGCAATAGCCCACGAGAATCCTCTTGTGAGGGAAGCAACTGATTACAATATTGACGACCCTTCGCGTTTTAAACGTCCCAGGCGCTCTCTGGAGTGATGGGCTATTTATTAATCCATACAGGGTAGTGAAAGCTGCATCCTCTCTAGAAATTAATATTTTTCAAAACTTTCAGATCAAAAATTATTTCTCGGCTATTTTTGAGAATCACCACCATGGCAATGACTGGAGATTCTTCTTTAGTCCTTGTCCAATCAAAATTCAAATTTCGTGAATGGCTGTAGCCCACTTGTTTTTATGTTGAAAGAGTAAGAGCCTCCGGGTTACACTCGAATATAATAGTGATAGTAGACCCTGAATTACTTATGAATAATTTCAAGAAATAAATTCACTTTCCTAATATCTAACAATGCCTACTGTTATATAATTATGGAAGTTTCAGGGGGCTGTAGAATTGGGAAATTTACTGATCATGTTTACGATAGAAGAAGTGTATTAGTACTTAGTAATAAAAATTCCCGACACTAAAATTTACGAAGAAAGAACAGTGTCGCCATTGGAATTGATGTATTTTAAAAATATAGGGAACTGTGTCCGAAGAATATATCACATACGTAAACTTTAAGAACGAAAAATGCACGGTGCAGCCTGTAGGCCTTAAGACATTTTCCAAGATGCAACGAGAGATAGCAGAGTTTCTGTGCATTGAGAATGCACAAGAATATACTGACCATAGTTTTAGACGATCCTCAGCGACTTTGCTGGCGAAAGCATGTGCCAATTTGTCGGTAAGTATTAAAGAAACATGGTGTATGGCGTTATGATTCAGTGGCAGAAGGATATATATTGAACAGAACAGAAATAAATTTCAAGAAAAGTATAGGGCATTGAAGCTGCAATAGATAATTGCATTATTTTACTGACCCTACATATTCACAAAAACAAACCCCCACATGCGACTGTCGACAGTTACATACATGAGGCTAACTAGTGAATTACAAAAATCGCTACGGCAAAAAACTGTATTCGTTATGGAGTTAATAATATCATTTTAATATATTGTTAACGAATCTGGGGTTCGTCTCTATTAAAATACGAGAATAATTATTGTCCGTTTATGTACACTTCACAAAAACGGGGTTGGCTGCTTTGGCCATTATCCAGCTGTTTGGTTTGCTGCTTGTGGGGTTACCCACCGCTTGCACGCGGGTTCGGGCTGTGGAATGATGGGTAAACTCAGCCATCGGGTGATTGCTTCCTCGTAGCACCGCTCGATAGGGAATGATAGGATCACCTGTGGCCCTGCTATCCTCTAACGAAATTTCACCCCAACGAAGATACCAGAAACCACATCGTGGAGGAGAAAACCTGTTCTACGGTGGGTCAGGAGGGCGACTGGATGACATGTCCAGAGCGGATGAACAAAGAAAACAAACTCCCCAGCTCAATTGGAGGACGAAATCCTCATGGACACAGGTAGCAGTCTTCAGGAAACTGAAAGTCCTGAACATGATGCTGCCCTGCTTAAATCTGGAATCTACGAGGAGACCATCGGATCCTCAAAAGCCCTCACGATAGGAAGAATAAGTATAGGCGATGTCAGAAAGAGGTTCAAATACCTCATTAAACAAGGCCTACCTGCAGAAGATGCCAGGGTCAAATCGGTTGAACCGGTGAAGAAGGAGTCAACCTCCGACAAAGGTCTTAAAAAGATCAAGTCTGAGACAAAAACTCCCGATGGTCAACCGAAGAAAAAGAGCGAGAGTAGCAGAAAGAGGCAGCAGTTCCTCAATGCCTACAGTGGCATACCTACCTGGAAGCCAGAGGTACTCCACGGAGAAAATCCTTGGATTGATAGAGGCTCAAATCGAAAGCCTCAACGTAACGAACTTGAGGGTTCTGAGGAGACCATCCGAAGGCCCACTGGAACTCCTAACGCTCTCGGTTGACCATCAGTCAGCCGAAAGACTCAGGGAAACGGGGTTTGTGTAAACTATAAGTTCGGTCACACAACCCTGAGACCAAAGAGTGGCAAACCCAAAGGGACACACTTGATCTCATGTACGAACTTGGCACTTAAGGTATCGAACAGAGTGCAAAACCTACAAAGAACGTGCAGAGCCCCGGTAGAGGCAAAAAGGTGCGTCAGACCGAGGGAAAAGCAAAGGCCTGGAGTGGCATGAAAGAGGAGAAGAAGGACCTCGCTCACAAAATGAGCACAAAACTCAAGGCTCTTGTGTGTGAATCTTAGGTTCCTTCACTTTTCGATATCTCTCAATAAATACTTGCACAGCCAACTGTTCTTTGAAATCCTCTGAGGTATCTGGGTAGGCAAACTCCTACTGATTTTCACCAGATTTCTGCAATCGTGTTTTCAATTGTGCCCGGTAAAACTGTCCTCTATGTCACCATACCTCAATTCCAGAGCAGTAATCAGGTCTCCATACATGCGATACTGGTTCTCTGGGATGGTCTGTAACATTGCCACAAAGCCACTATGAGTGCAATAGCTTCTTCTTCATCGTCCCATCCATTAGCTGTTGCCGTAGCTTCAAACTGTTTTCAATATGGAGACCATGGTGACTGTCCAACAAAAGTCGGAGGGTTCATGGAATTGTTCGATGGGGCAACCCTATCACGGTGGTCTTGGATCTTCAGCCTCTGTACCTTCTCCTCTTGTTTTTCTATTTGTCGCCATTCTTGCTCCTTCCACGTACCTTCTTGCTCCCCTTCCACGTACCTTCTTGCTCCCCTTCCACGTACCTTTAGCTCTTTTTCCGGCAACATTTGACAGCCCGGTACTCGATTCAGGCAAACAGTGCCAATTGTCGAAGAAAATTTTATGGTTTACATGCTTTGGTATTTTTTCAGCAAACTTTACTACAACATTATTGCTTGTACCAAGGTCAGGTGCTCCATCAGGAACACTGCTACTTTATATTGCTTTGGGTTATATTGCTTAATAGTCGATCTGGATTTGGTGGTAATAATTTGTTCATCAACAGCAACGTTTTCTTCCATTGGAATCAAACTCAATCTCTCTTGTATATTCTCAAGAGAGGACTAATTTCGAACAATGCATGTCCCTCTCTACCCCGAGTTATGAAATCCTCATTATTATTGAAGTGAAAAAATCGTTTGATTTCTTCACACTTGTTGCAGGTCATTAGAGGACATTATAGGATGACCGAGGTATGTCGACCAACGCAAATTAGACAGACATATAACATGTTCCAATAAACTGTTTGATTCCATTCTCTGAAATATTTGCTTATCTGTACGTCTGTGCACAGTATAAATTTGTTTGGTCAGTTATTTCGGATATCATTTCTTTTGTAAATAAATATTTGAAAAACTGGTAGGTATGGTGTCTCTAAATCAGTCAGATCCTGTGGAATATTCTGAATCCCCCACATGCTCGGGCTAAGATTTTCGGTCAGTTTATTTAGAGGAATATTTTCGTCACTAACGTCAAATCCAAATTATGTTTCATGTATTATTATGTCATCATCAACATCTTGAAATTCCTCATTGCTTTCAGGAACTAAAATATGACCTAACGTATCGTCATCCGACAGGTCAGGATCGTCATTCTCATTAGCAGCTGGTACGTCCTGAACAAATTTGTAATTTCCATTAAATAGTTTTGGATCCATCTGAAACGAAATATTTTTATTAGTGCTGTTGTTTTCGTGTATGGTGTACCACCGAGAACTTAAATGCATAGTATCCCAGATATGATCCAAAGCAATGATGGGCCTTAGCTCTTAAAATAAAATATAAATGGAATAATTGGCGAGTTATATGGATAAACTTACCTTCAGATGAAAGAATAACGATTGCACAATATGCCAATATTTTATTTGCAAATATAAAATGCAATTTACCCAGTTAAAATTGCTCAACAAAATGAATAATCTTCACGGAAGCGCCACTTAGACATGTAGGGGGCGCACAACGCGACAATTTAAAGGCGCTGTTTTTCGAGCGGTACCGGGAATTTCCCTAGCACTCGCTTATACATCGGTCCCAAATATGAAACAGCATGCAGTTTTGGATTAGCTCAATTTTAGAATTAATAGGAGACAAATTTGTGGTGTGTATCATATATGAGTCATCATTCGGTAAAGGGTTAAGGCAATCTATTTTTCTCCATTTCTTAAATTCCAATATATTATTATGTATCCAGATATGTGTGCATGCTCTTGGAGGGATTCGAAATGTTTGAGAAGATAATAATTATAATGACTGGTCTCGTACTACGAGTATATTGCTGAAAGATATCCAGAGGGTGATATAACTTCTGCCTCCATTAAATCAAGGAAGGACCAAGAAGCATTAACCAAAATATGTCTTATGATTGAAGCGAACTGCTATTGTCATGTCAGAGCAGCGAATGCATCCAAAGATGCTTATACAGAGCTACAATCAACTCTCGAAGATAAATGACTTAATGGGCGGATAACACTGCTCAGATTGAAAATTCTCATCAAATGGAAGATTATATCAATTGTATCTCGTTATCTTTTTAGATTCTCAATCAAACGGCTTATAGTTTTCAGAATGAGTAGTAGGGCTATGGGGGTATCATCACGGTCCAAGGGGAGGGGGGCAGTCATGTTGTGGGTGGGTTGGGATCGGTGTTAGGGAAAAATCGTGGTCAAATACCATATTGACCAATATTTGCAAAATTTAAGACGTTTTTACTTTTTGATCTTAAACGGCCCTCTTTAAGAAAATAGCAGCTTGCCGAATTCATAACAGTCCAGTTAAATATTCATGGTTAGTTACAGAGGAGTTAAACTAAATAAAAAATTGTAATATCATATACAATTGAAAAAAAAACAAGATTTTATTCAAATACACCGTCAAGGAAAAATAATTCACGATAAGATACACAAACTTGTATTCAATCACCTACGCCTGTGCCTATAGGTAGTATCGTGTAGTATGCTCATTGATGAAACATCTCCGCATGTAGCGATATCTTAACTGATTAAGTTTGGCGCCATCTGTTATTGGGGTAAGTCGATTGCCAAAGATAAGAAAATACGCTATAAAACGATTCAAGCTCCGACCTACAGTAAGAAACCACGTACGCCGTGGATACCAACCAAAGAGAGTAAACTGAATAGGAGGCACTAATAAGCTCTAGCCAATCAGAATCTTGTAGCATTAACGCATCTTAGTGACGTACTTGGACATGAGTACAGGTGGCCCACGTAACATACAGAGTGGTCCAATATACATTCAAGAGCCTGTAACTCTCAGATACCAGAGTGCGGAATGCGCTAGCCCGCCACTGTCCAGAGTGAATGGTGGCCATGACATTACCATATACGTCACTATGACTCACAAATGATCTTTCATCTCTTTCTATTAGTGTCACCATTGTCTTATGGGGAATAGACCATTGTCTTATGGGGAATAGACATTTACACTCTTTGGATACCAACCACAGAACTATAACTATGTTCAGGGTTCTTATTATTAGGACGAACTATGTTATAGTTCGGTGATACCAACTGCCCACCGCCATTTATTGGGAATTCAAAATTAGATGCCAGCGCCAGAGTGGCGAAAATTCAAACCAGACAAAAGAACATTGTCTGTTTTCTCAGAGGTTACACTTGTATTTGAAGTTTTTCTTAAAATATTTCAATTTGGTATTATTTTCCAGTTTTTTTGTGTAGTGTTATTCATTTCAAGACTCTAGTGAAGTGGTGTATTTGAATCTTAAGACAATATCATTTGCGCAAACTCACTTTGAAGGAGACAAAGTATGTACTAATTTGCTCGCAAACAAAATATTTTGTGGACATCTTAGTGAAGTCCTGAATTATTGTTATGAATTATTTTGAAGAAATGTTTTACATTATTTGTGAATGTTCGAATTGAAAATAAAACTAACAAAAACAGATTATTTTATTTAATGTAAAACAAACAAGATGGTGTGAAAATGTGTCCTTATCACCTAGATATACATATATAGTCACTTTTTTACATACTATATGAATAATATGTCGTTTTTCTCTTCTTAACTCTTTTTTTTTTCTCAACTGTCTTTGAAGGTTCCATTTTTCGCTTTTTTTTCTTGGCCACACACGATATAGGAACATTTTGGGAAGGAACTGTATTTTTCTTCAAGATCCCAAGAGCCCGTCGTCTGCCCAATCCTAGATTAGTCTGCACCAGAACGTTACGTTCACTTTCCCACGGAAAATGATGAAAACTTATTCCTGTACAACGGTATCGTTTTGCCAAGAGTCACATTGAGGTACAAAACAATAATGATTTGAACTTGAATTGTTCTTTATATTTACATTTGTCCTCTGGACCTAAAAAATGGGTAATACCAGATCGGGTATCGTCGGGTTTTGATATATCCATGGTTTCGTTTTTTGTCGGCTTTAATTTGTTTGTACTCATGTTTACTTTGATGATTGCGCCGAGGTTATTTTATGTTTGTGCAGTTTTTCGAGTTTTTCGATTATTTTGAGTGTATTTTGACTGTTAATATATCTTTGGTGTTAATAGTAACTTTGAAAATGGTGAAAAACTGCATTGTTTGTGGATTGTTACAATCCTCAGATGCTGATGTATCATTCCACAGGTAAACACATTGGCGTAACTTGAAAGAGACATGTAATCAAACAAAAATATATTTTTATAGGTTTTCTTCTAATAAGAATGTCTTGAACTTATGGTCTAGACAGGAATATATTGAAAAAATATTCCTACATTTGTTCCAACCATTTTTTACCAAATGACATTGTTTATTCGCCAGAAGAACTCTTATGAAGAAAAATGTTATAGAGCTCGTCCAATATTGAAACGACCACTTTGGCCTTCCCCTACCTAACAACCAATTCTTCTCGAAGATACCCGAACTGTGGCTATTAATAGAAATTCCATAGGCGTACCAAATTATTTGGTATAGGCGATTCACGAGACATAGTTTTTGGCGGACGAGTTTTGTGATTATGATCCGATTCGATTCAAAATTGGTATGTGGGGGTTTTCGGGATCGGAGATTATGAATTTTTTGTCAAAATTCATGAATTTGAGATGGCAGCTCCAAGATGGCGGACGAATTTTGTGATTATGGTCCGATTTGATTCAAAATTGGTATGTGGGGGGTTTCGGAGTCAAAAATAATGAATTTTTTGTCAACATTTATAAATTCGAGATGGCGGCCACAAGATGAAGGGCGAGTTTTCTGATTATGGTCATATTTCATTCAAAATTGGTATGTGGGGGTTCTCAGGTTCGGAAATTAGGAATTTTTTGTCGACATCTATTAATTGAACGAACGAGTTTTGTGATTCTATTCAAAATTGGTGTGTGGGAGTTTTTGGGGTCGGATATCATGATTTATTTCTGCTCAAAACTTACAGGGAGACCTTGTAATAAAAATACTATTAGATATGAACAGATTAAGGCAAACTAACTAAAAAGCAAAAAATAAAATAACTAATAAAAAAACTTTTTGAAGACAAGCTTTTATTTAAGCCGTGTACTGAAACGTATAAAATAAATATTAAGTCATCGCTGACAATAATTATTTTTTATTGAATTATTTGGTGTCAAAAAGCTTGTCGCGCAAATTGTAATAAAATTAATTCTTCGACAAGTTGTCTACTTTCATGAATACTTTGTAAAAATCGAATACTTTGACAAGTTCTCACTTACCAACTAATTACTGTCCAGTCAAATTAATTGCTACCTACTTTTATGAACACTTCGCGCGACAAGCTTTTTAAAACCAAATAATTCACCAAAAAATTATTAAATCATTGTCAGCGATGACTTAAATTTATTTTATACGTTTTAGTACACGGCTTAAATAAAAGCTTGTCTTTAAAAAGGTTTTATTATCAGTTATTTTTTCAAATCAAAATTAAAGAACTGAAAATGTCGGACAAATAAATACATCTCATCAGTGTAAATTATGTTTTTTCCTTGTTTACGATACATTTTCAATTTTCTTAAAAATTCCACCCTTAGTAATCTAACTTCATGACTTTCCATCAATATCGTTCGATTATCAGGCGTTTTTTCCCAATGAAAACCTAACTCTTTGATTATGTTGTGCAAACGACAGCCTTCGAACCCTACCTTAGCATTTTTCATTTTTTAAAGAATAGACTTTAAAGTAGGGCGTTGTTTTTCAATCAAACAAAAATCATTAATAATCGTTCTTATTGTTTCACCCTGCCCTTCCGTAATATTACTTTTCGACTTTATTCTTCCTACTCTTTTTGGGGAGACGGCAAAAAAGGAATACTACCTGAATTCACTGCTGATTGTTCCGTTTCATTTTTTTCTGAACAATATACCTATTGCTGCCTTGGCACGTTCTTTGTAATTTTGTAAAGGTATTTGTATCCCATTTTTGGTCACATTTTCCATGAATTTGATAACATTTGCCATAATTTCTTTTTTCGCTACTGAATAGTACTTTTAGCAAGGTAACAAGTAAACTATTGCAAAGTTGAATAAATAACTGCACTACCTATTTATTAAGCAAACAAACCTAACCTTTCAAACGCTGCATGCCAAGACACTGGTGAAGATTCGATGTAGCATAAGCTCATAAGCTGCCACACCAAATCGTGTCCACTCGTGTTTTCCCCCTCTCTACCTACCAAACGGTCGTTTCAATATTGGACGAGCTCTACCATTTATTGACAATGAAGTTACTAATGATCCTTCCCAACCTGCACACATTGTAGAAACGGATAATTCTCCGCAATATGATAGGGATATGGAAACTGATCAAGGTGCATTGTGAGTAAATGGGTTTTTACACTTTACTCAATAGATAAATCAAACTGGTAGTGAAGTAGATTTTTTTTGGGAATTGTATGAATTTATTTAAAAATCCATTAAAATTTCAACATTTTTCAGGGTCAACAAAATTTTTAACTATATCAACCGTTACGGCACCAGATTTGATGGAATTTGATGATTCCCAAAACTCAGAGCTGTCTAAGAATAGGTATGTAATTTTGTAGAACATAAATGTTCCAGTATTATTTGAGACGACTATAAGCAATGTTTTCTTCTGATAAATATTATGTTTGTGATATTGAGAGAAACTGGCCATAATGTCCTCCTTCTACACCTTTAGTCAATCAAACAATTCATATAAATGATAATATATTTCAGATTGGAAGAACAACTATAGCTCCAGAAGCAATTTTGGAAATTGTGAGAGATGAACAACCTAACGAAAAGTGAGTAAAACTGAATTATAGTTAAAAATATCTTTGTTAATTCTCACCTATATATGTTTAATCTATTCAAATGCAGTTTCAGATTTGAAGAATCTTTTTCAACTTCTACTACTTTAGAAGCATTGTCCGAAATTAAATATATTGAAGAGAACGAAGAACTAAAAGAAAATTGAGTCGAATCCAATCAGGGAAAAATGTTTGCGGGGAAGGTAGAAAAATGTTTACGCTCAATCAAACATAATTCAAAAAGAATAATTTGAATAACTTTCTCATAATCAGAACTCTGAAAAATCTTCCTTCTAATATCTACGATTATTTTAACGAATACTTTTTTAAGAGCTATTCATGGGTATCATTTAATTAAATTGATTTTGGAAAAATAAATTATGTCACTACGGAATCTCGATCTTGGAAAACACCTGAGAAAGGGTACGCTCTTTACTAACAAAATCCATATTATTCAAAAATCGATAGTATATACCTCAAACATTGTCTGTAAATCCATAAAAAAATTGATTAAAACAATATTAACAGTATTACCGCCAGGCAGTTGAAGCATACAGTTCATTAACCAGAGATTTAAAAATATCACAGGTCTAAGAAATTCAGTCATAAGAACAATGTTTCAACCGTTAGTGGCAATAAGACAGTTTTGTATAATCATTGTATATTTATTTGATATCATTGTATGTATATAACACATGGTCGTATCGCAAATCAAGATTTTTCTGGGTCTGAATCTTATTAGTATATAAAAATGTCTCCTTGTTAAGATAGGTTCAAACATAACGATTGAATCATTAAGTAAATTAACTGGAAAAAGAGCATTATATATCATGGTTTACCCTTTCGAACGACGCCTTCGTTAAGTCTATATATACAACTATGACCTGGCCACCTACCTACATTAAGTATTTGGGAAATATCTGAAAATAATAAGATATTCCGATATACATTTTTCGGCACAAGGCCAGGTCAATTCTCACAAATGATATATGATTATATATATATATATATATATATATATATATATATATAGAATCATTGACAATCTGTGATACAGATTTATGTATAATTTGTAGTACTAGTATGAATGCAAACCTCAAGGATTATACTTTTTGTTACATTATTAGTTATTTGCCAATGTATTGTGTTAGTTACTCTCTGTTTATTACTAATGTACTTTCTATGTATATGATTTTTTTTACTTATATAACTTCATTTATTTGTGTAATATATCCATGTTTTTTATGAGTCTTGTATTAAATTAAGAATTGATATATTTAGAATCATTCGAAGTTGTTGAAAATAGTTTTGCTCAAGACGAACAACCAATAGATCATTCAAATTACATTCGCTTACATTATTTTTCCGAAAAAATAACATAGCAAGGAGCCTGTAGGGTACTTATTGGGCCCATATGATGTCAAAATCTGATTAACATCGGACTTTCAATAAGACCAAAGGAAGTATAAAACCGAGAGGGGTGACAGCTCGCCGCTTCATTCTTCCTTTGGTTTTATTACCGGCCTAATAAATACGAAATTTCTACAATATGTAGATCTATATGACTTTTGTTCTGCTTGCTAGCTTATTATTCAGAAACTTCATTCATATGGGTGTAAAAAGCATTTGAAAAACAGAGGGGGCAGTAGGTAAATGAGCGCTTTTCCACTCTTAGACAGAAAGATAGAGACACTCATTCTCATAATTACACAACTGATGTTTGTTTAGATTAGTCTCTAGTTGATTTTTGTGGACAGGAATCAACTTGGCCATGAACAATCGAAAAAAGTAATGATTTCATAGTAAAGCCGGAGTTGTTTCTGCAAAATAACTTCTACTTCAACTTTTCATTATTTAGAGTAATTTACACCCTTTTTATGTTATGGAATGCTGAAATAATGTTTTTGAAAAAAGTTTTAGATTTGTAAGACACTCCTTGGTAATTCGCCAATGAAAATTACATTTGTTATCTCAACTTTATATAATATATTTAGTTATTCTTGTTTCTCAAGTATGTATGAAGTTATTTCATTTGTTTATATCAGGAAAAAAACATTTGTTTTTCTTCAATACAATCAATGGTATATTAAATAAATCATATATTCCCAATTCCATACACCTTTTTATTTGGTTTTTGCACGCCCCTGCCCAGAGGACTAGGTAAACAATCCCCCCGATCCCCTTTGCCAATACTATATAGTGAGAGAGATGGATATTACTGTTGTCTACAAATTCTTTGTTTTTGAATAGCAAAGGGCACCTCTATATTTATTATTACTCTGAGGTTCGGAAGGCCACTTGTCAACTTCACACTGGTAGTTACAAATATAATTTGTGAGAACGTGTCTGCGCAGAAGGCTCAAATAGTGTCATTTGAGACATTGACAAATGGCGAGTTACCATTTTGGTGAAAAATGAAATGTTTTGAACTTTGTTGTAAGAATTCCTCAACGAACCACCCAGAAGTAAGTCAGAAATATAAATATACTACAATATTTTTCTATCAGTTATGAGTTGCTGAATTTATTCACAGATTAACAACTTCTTTGGATTCGCATGCTCCTTTTCATTGCTTGGTGCATACCAATTATTATACACAATGAAAGGATGGCTTGTTTTCTATCTTCGTACATTGGCCAAATTTTAGCTGGACATGCGCGGATTTGCATCGTCTTTTGACGTCACCAGGGAACCTGGACGGTTTATCCGCCATAAGTGCCCATGTATTTTTCTACTTCTTCACAGCGGTTTTTCTTCCTGTTGGTAACATTTTCCTGTCGTTTTTTTAGTGTTTATGCTTGCTGAATCATTTGACTTCCGTTTCAATGGATTTGTAGTGCCACTAGTATCTATATAGTTTGTCGTGAATGAGTGAAAATTTAATCGACTGTTAAGTACGTGTTGGAGCCCACTTCGTGATAGGACACTTGGTTCTTTAACTGTTTTTCGATTTATTAAAAATATTTGAGATACATTTTTCTTTCGGAAAATGCTGAATGGTTGACATAATTCCTTAGGCGGTGTTAGTTCAAGCTGTTTTTACTTCAGATCATGCCTGGAAGAATATGTGCCGTAGTTTCTTATAAGTTTTTTTTTTTCCAGTTCGTTTTATATTCTCATTTATATATCAATTTCTCACGTAACTAATAAATCATGAACTTTTATTTTATTATCATAGAAATCTCGGATTATTAATATATTTACTAAATAGGCAGATAAAATCGACGAACTCGGCCATACTTTCATTGTGTATTATCGTTGGGTTCGTACATGCTTTTTCCATTATCCAAGTGCATTTGGGATACGAACTGTAAATCATACATTCTTTCCAAATAATAATCTACTGTTAGGATGTTTGTACAAACTAAATAAGGGAACATAATACAAATTGCACAATATAAAATAGAAATAATTGGTAGTGATGAAAGGTGATTCATAATGGAGAAAAATGGTTTATTATATATCCCGGTGCATGGAGCAAATTACATTATTATTTTCGAACTTACATGTTATTTTATTTGGATATAAATTTATAGTATGGCAACCAACCAGAAAACACGATGTAACAATTTTCTATATTCTGCAAACAGTAGAACCAATTTATTTTCTCTGCAATACGCAGGCCCGGAGAGAGGAAGGGGCAGGGGGGGGGCACGGAGTCCTCATAAAACATAAAAATTATTATTCAATGCCCACACCTAATACCCAGGTAATGCCAGGCAGCGAATGTCTATTAATATCCATTAACCTTCATTTTTGCGAATCGTGAGAGACAGACACGACTTAGTTTGGCAATGCTCTCAATCGAGTCATAATCAGCTAGGCAGCTGAATTTTGGAAACATAATTTTGAAACCAAAAAGGTCAGAAAAGCGAATTTGTTTTAAAAACTTTATTGTATTATAAATTTAACGTATGTATGTGTGTCTGTGAATGTGTATCTATGTCTGTGGCATTGTAGCTCACAAACGGATGAACCGATTTTGTTGTAGTTTTTTTTGTTTGAAAGGTGATTTGATCGACAATGTGCTCAGTTATGATTCGAAAAAAATTGTTCAGCCGTTTGAAGATCATCAGTTCTTTTCTAGTTGATGAAGGGATGTGAGAAACTTCCACAGGTCTGCAACTGTAATAATAATAATAATAATAATAAATCTTTATTTCCAATTAAATTACATAAGGACAATAAATTGTAAAAATATAATAATTGGTAAATACGTCCAAGTAAAATACAAAGTCAGTAATAGTAAAATCATTCAAAGTTAGCATAAGACACACATTAAAAAGGAAAACAGACAAGAACATAATTGAACCTAATTCATAATTGAACATAATACATAATTGAAAATCACTAACCTAATTGTAAAACTCCTCTAATGTGTAGCTATTCTTCTCAATTATGAATTTTCTAACATTTTTTTTAAATATATGAACATTTGTCACATTTTTTATTGACTCAGGAAGGTGATTGAAACATTTGCATCCTATGTATTCAAAATTCTTCTGATACAAGGCAGTGTGATGCACAGCTGGCAGCAACTGGTTTCTCAATCTGGTATTATATGTATGTGCTGCACGATTTCCCATTCTATTCTTATAAACAAAAGTACAAGCTTCCAAGATATATGTTCCAATGAGTGTTAACATATTAAGTCTTTTGAACGAGTATCTGCAGGAATCCCTGTACCTCAGTTTTGCAATGATCCTAACTGCATATTTCTGAAGGATGAACACTCTATTGACAGAAGAACTCATTCCCCAGTTTAGAATACCATATCACATGTGTGAATTTTTTTTTGCATAATATAACGTTAACAATACCTTCTCGCTACAATGGGCAGACAAAAATCTTAGGGCATAATAAGCACTTCTCAGTTTGCCACATAAAGAATCAATATGTGGGCTCCAGTGTAATTAATAATAATATTTATAAAAATACAACCATTGTCAGAATACGCAAATTTCGGTGAGGCAAGATCTCGTGTCGCAATTTCGTGTTTCGTCTCGGAAAGTATGTGCGTGAATGTGGGAATATAGTGTCGATCGTAGCGTGTCTACTAGTAATATATAAAGTTCAAAAAGCATGAAATAAAACTTAAATTAAAAATTTAAAAAACCCCCGATACAAAAAACCTCTAAAAGGTAAAAAATCAATATGTATTGGCAATAAGTAAGGGGCAATACATATAATTTTTTTTACCTTTTAGACGTTTTTTTTTTGTGTTGGTGGTTTTTTAAATTTTTAATCCAAATTTAATACACCAATTGCATCAAGTTTCAAGCAGTGTTGATTATAAATTTTCGAAGAGTGTGTGGCATTGCACGCACAGTGGTTTATTCATATTACGGTTTTTGGTACTCAAAAAAAAAAGAATAGTTCATATTCTTAATGAATATTAATTCCACTACTAAGCCAACGCCTTTAGTTGGATTGAATTCGAAAAAAGTACTGTTGCTATAAATAAAAATGGAAAGGAGGTAGGGGCGCTGCATGCTCTGCCCCAGGCCCAATGCTGGCTCTCTCCGGCCCTGGCGATACGCCTATGTGATTTGTAATCGTCACAGGCACTAATTGCGCATGCTCAGAAAGCCCTTTCAGATCTTGTGAATGGATGAATTCTTATTACACGGGGTCAGTGGTCTAGATTGAGGTTATGTCGGTGATACAGCTTGATCTGAATTTTGTGGTTCCGTGGTTTGTCCGAATCCGCAAAAAGTTCAAATATTTGAACTTGCGGCATGTCTGACAAAATTACAACTTTTGAATGCGTATGTTTCCGCCTCAAAACATTAATATGAGCAATTTGTGCCCTCTTTGTAGTAGTACAAACATCGCCGCAACGGCACTGGCAACTGAAAAATGGTTCAATACCGGAATATTAGACACTTCCAGAAGGGTCCCACCCGAATTGCGTAAATTCGCCAACAGTCGAAATTAGCCGATCTGTCATTAGTGTCAGAGTTGTCAAAAAAGAACTGCTGATGCCGATACCACTGGTACTGCGGCAAGAACCTTGTAACCTTTTATTTTCATTGGAACTGATTTATACAATTTTATCCATGATTTGCTCATGATAATAATGATTTTTCTGCTTTACAAAAGTGTTTTCGTAGTGTTAGTTTGTCTTAATTTCTAGTGAGTTGATAAATAAACGTTCAAACTGGCGAGCGATAGTGATAGTAAGTCAAACATGGCTTCTTCAGCGAGATTTATTCAAAGTCCTACAGCATGGTGTCAAAGGAAGGTAAATTTAAGACCACAACATAGAGGCGTACACTTAGTCACAGAAGAAATTCTCAGACAACTGCCTGAACTGAATCAGTTTGCTATTGGGTTGTGTCATATCCAAAGTAAGATCAATTTTTAAAGTTCGAGTTTTTTCATAATTTATTTTTCTTTTTTCAGTTTTACACACTAGTGCAAGTTTAGCTTTAAATGAAAGTTGGGATCCAGATGTTAGAGATGACATGGAAATGATGTTGAACAAAATTGTTCCAGAGGGATTACCTTACAGACACTCATGTGAGGGTCCAGATGATATGGTAATATTTCCAGACAATCCTATCTTCATAAAGTATAGTGACTTTTTTCAATCATGTTTTTCGAGGTTCCGAAGAAAAATGTTGATTGAATATCTGTGTTTTAGCTTAACTTTCGATCTTATTTTTAATTTACAGGGTGCAAAAGCACTTCGATAGCTGCTAGACGGTTCAGTTTCAGTTGAGTACAGACATGATTTCCTTATATGGGAATATGCTCAGTAGGAATCCACCAATATGGAGGATTTGGCTTTTATAAATATTTCTTACTCCATCTGAGTTTGGGACTTTTCCTGTTCCATGTTTCTATGGAAGGACAACACCTTGCGGTAGTGTGGGAGTCCCTGACACAGGTTTACCCACTAAAACCTCCATGCCGTAGACTCGTCAGGCTGTGGCCTCCGACGACACTTGAGCCCTCTGGCCCATTGTATCTTATCTGGTACGATTTTTTTCACCATGTCCCATCCATGGTTCCCGATTAAGTGCTGGTTCGAGTTCCCTCCTAGCAACTGCATGTACTGCCGTGGCTACCTTGCGGTGCTGGAGATTCATCTGGGCGGCCCCTATCGTTTGTTTAGCACCCTGAAGAGTCCTCTTCCATCTCGGAGAACGCTCAGAATCATAACCTCTTCAGTGTTCTGAAAGAAACCGAGAGAGCCAAGAGTTGTCCTTCCCTTTCGGAATTTCGTCTCTGTGGTCATTTGTTCCCATGAGTGAGTGAGGGGGAAGGGGTTGGTCCGGCCCTGTGGTGCCCCCTGCACAGTGCTAAGGCTGATTACTCCGAGATTTCGCCCTGTTTCTCGGGGGATCCGTTGCGGCACCGTTTATTTTGAGACCACGGTGTCTTATATCCATCGGCACGGCATAAACCATCCCATTCATTGCCCGTTCGCCCCATACCACGTGAAAGTGAGGTTGGACTTTAAGGATATCTTAGTGGATGTTCCAAGAAAACTCTTAGTTATACCTTTTAGATTGTCCAAGTTTCCGAGATTAGGAGTGTTTTGTAAATCTTAATTTTTCTTATTCTTGAGAAGTCTATGTTTTTTTGAATGGTAATGTTTTGTTCCCGATGGTCCATCCTTCTGTTGTCTGTAATGCTCATGAATTTTGTTTTAGATTGATTGATTTTGGTGTATTGTGCTGAGATATTCTAGTTAACATTGACTTTTCAAATGAATCTAATTCCAAAAATAAAAAACAATTGTTAAAATATATAAAACAATTTTTTTTCAAATGGCATGTATGCTATTAAAGTAAAGAGAGAGTACGGGTGTGACAGCAGCAACGGTTTTTTTATCGTCATTTATAGAATTTGTTGGTTTTTGAACTGAAAATGGCCATTGTTGAGAATGTTTTAATGAATAACAATATTTTGGGACTTTCTTGAGACGTTCCATGACACAAATTGATTTTTGACCAAAAAACTACCCCAAAGTGAAATATTCGTAAATAGAACAAATTAATCGTTGCTGGGGATTTTTTCATGTAAATACATTATTAGGAATTTGCTAGACAACGCTCCATATGATGAATAATTTGTGCTAAAACTACCCAATTCCCCCCAATTAAATATTCGCAAATGGAACAAATTATTCGTTGCTGTGATTTTTTCATGCAAATACATCATAAATTACTTGCTTGACACTCTCCATTTGATGAACTACCCCAATATCTCACCCCCAAAGTGAAATATTCGCAAATAAAACAAATTAACTGTTGCTGGTCATTTTTTCGTGCAAAGACATCATAAAGAATTTGCTTGACACGTTCCATATGATGAAATAATTTGTGACCCAAAAACGATTCCAATATGTCACCCCCAAATTGAAATATTCGCAATTAGAACAAATTAGTTGTTACTAATAATTTTTCTTGCAAATACATCATCAAGAACTTGCTAGACACGCTCCATATGATGAAATAATTTGTGACCCAAAAACTACCCCATAATCTCACCCACAAATCGACATATTCCCAAATAAACACATTTATCGTTGCTATTCAATTTTACATGCCATTATATTAGTAGGAACTAGCTCTACTCGCTAAACCTAGTAAAATAATTTGTAACTCAAAAACTACTAGCACACGCTTCCACCATCCTCAAAGCGAATAAATTTCAAAAAACATATTGTAGGGACTTTTTAATATGACATGTTCCACAAAAAATATCCCACATATCACATAACCCGCAGTAGGTCATTACAGTTTTGAATATCATATCTTTCCGTTGTTAAACGTTCCATATAATATGTGACTCAAAAACTACACCTCGTCCACCTCTCTTCCAAACCAAGAAGATTGCTGAAAGTGTGATATCACCAACGATTAATTTGTTCTATTTGCGAATATTTCAATTTGGGGGTGAAATATTGGGGTAGTTTTTTGTCACAAATTATTTCATCAAAGGAGTGAGTCTAGTAAGTGCCTAATAATATATTTGCATGAAAAAATCCCCAGCAACGATTACTTTGTTCTACTTGCGGATATTTCAATTTTGGGGTGAGATATTGGGTAGTTTTTGGGTCCCAAATCATTTCATCATATGGAGCATGTCTAGCAAGTTCTTTATGATGTAATTGCATAAAAACTCACCAGCAACGATGAATTTCTTCTATTAGCGAATATTTCAATTTGGGGGTGAGATATTGGGGTAGTTTTTTGGTCACAAATCATTTCATCATATGGAGTTTGTGTAGCAAGTGCCTAATAATATATTTGCATGAAAAAATCCCCAGCAATGACTAATTTGTTCTATTTGCGAATATTTCAAATTGGGGGTGAGATATTACCGTAGTTTTTGGGTCACAAATTATTCCATCATAGGGTTCGTGTCAAGCAAGTTCTTTCTGATGTATTTGCACGAAAAAAATCACCAGCAATGGGTAATTTGTTCTATTTGCGAATATTTCAATTTGGTGGTGAGATATTGGGGTAGTTTTTGGGTCACAAATTATTTCATCATATGGAGCGTGTCTAGCAAGTTCCTAATAATATATCTGCATGAAAAAATCCCCAACAACGATTAATTTGTTTTATTTGTGAATATTTCAATTTGGGGTGAGATATTAGGATATTTTTTGGGTCACAAATTATTTCATCATTTGGAGCGTGTCTAACAAGTTCCTAATAATGTACTTGTGTCAAAAAATCCCCAGCAACGATTAATTTGTTCTATTTGCGAAGATTTCAATTTGGGGGTGAGATATTGTGGTAGTTTTTTGGTCACAACACAACGTCTCGAGAAGGTGCCAGAATATCGTTTTTCATCAAAAGATTCTCAACAATGGCCATTTTCAGTTCAAAAACCAACAAATTCTATAAATGACAATAAAAAAAACCGTTGCTGCTGTCACACCCGTAGAGATAGTGTGAGTTACAACAAAAGATTCCACTTACTACACCACCGATTTTTTTCCACTATAGATGATATTTGCAATTAAAATAAATTGTTTATTCAATTCTAACTTGGTTGCTGTCATTTTTTTCCCAAAAAGTTTGGAAACTGAACTGTTATTTTTTGTGCTGTGACAATCTGAAAAAGCTTCTTTGGCTACATTCTTTGATATTCTAAAGAAGCATATATATACAGTGCATTCCATTTAAAACGAGCCACCCTGAATAACTTTTGGTACAATGATTTTCAGGAAAAATAAAAAAACACGTCAACAATAGTATACAGGGGGACACATTTTGACATATTCACATTTGATGTTACTTCTACTATCGCACCCCCAGAGCATGTCACTATTTTTTTTTTTTAATGGATCACCCTATATTGTTTCGCATTATCAGATGCTCCATGATGAGCAGATTTCAACAAAGTATAAAATATATGGTCTGACCCATATGGTTCGGGAGCTACAAATTATTTGAGTTGAAAACGAGCCACCCTGAATGAACTTCTGTACAATCTGTTACCTATGTTTCATAGGTGTTTTTTTGAAGTATACTTCAAAAAAGTCTTATTTTGCCTAGTTAAGTTTGAATTCGATATTCTCTTCATTTTGTATTTGTCTCATTCTGTTTTTGTGAATTCTTGAGAAGCAATGGTTTATACGCTTCGAGAACGGATTGAAATAGTGAGTTTGTACTACCAGAATGGAAATAGTGCTAGAGCTGCTGCCCGTATGTTCAATGATAATCATCCAGGAAGAAATGTACGAAACAAATACGTTTCGGAATTATTGAACAAATTTATGGAAACCGGATCTGATAGCAATAAAAAGCATAACCGTTTAGGAGTTGTCAACGATGAAGCTATTTCTATTGCAGTGTTAGGGCACGTTGGACTAATGGAAAATACGCAATCTCTTACTAAGTTATCTCGAGAATCAGGAATCAGTCGTACAAATGTTTTCAGGATCCTTCATAAGTACAAATTTCATCCATATAACATTAGACTAGTTCATGAATTGAACGAAGATGATTTAGATAGACGTATCGAGTTTTCTGAAAGTCTCACTGAACGGATCAACTTGCATCAGAATTTCTTGAATAAAATTCGGATGAAAGTACATTTAGTTTGAATGGAGAGGTGAATCGGCAAAATTGTCGATATTGGAGTGATACGAATCCTCATTTATACCATCAAGTTCATACCCAACTACCTCAAAAACTGAATGTTTGGGCAGGAATTCTAGGTGACCACATCATAGGACCTTTTTTTATCGATGGTAATTTGACTGGTGAGAAATATTTGGATATGTTGGAGAATCGAATAATACCGTGCATCAATAGGGCAATTGAGGAGGATATGAATTTATTCGAACAAGAAATAGTTTTTCAGCAGGATGGTGCACCTCCTCATTATGCAGCTCCAGTGCGACAATTTTTGGATGATCATTTTCCTGGTCGCTGGATTGGCTACAGAATGGCCACCAAGGTCTCCGGATTTCACTCCTGTCGATTTCTTTCTATGGGGTCATTTGAAGTCTAAAGTGTATGAGATAGAATCAACAACATTAGAAGATTTGAGAGAGAAGATCATTAGGCATTGCAGAGAAATAACTCCCGAGATTCTCAACCATGTGAGGGCGGCAATGGAAGCTCGTTTGTACCATTGTATGGAAGTTGGTGGAAACGTTTTTGAACATTTACTATAGAATTTTTTTTTCTTCTCATTGTCAAGTCGTCATCAGATTTTGATTCAAGAATTTAATAAAAAATCTCTTTTTCTGATTTATTGCTTCATTTGTCTCTAGAACGAATATTTCAAAATGTGGCCTCCTGTATAAATTGTTGACCTGTTTTTTTATTTTTACTGCAAATCATTGTTTCAAAAGTTATTCAGGGTGGCTCGTTTTCAATCAAATAATTTGTAGCTCCGAACCATATCGTCCAGACCATATGTTTTATACTTTGTTGAAATCTGCTCATCATGGAGCATCTGATAATGCGAAACAATATAGGGTGATCCATTTAAAAAAAAATGGTGACATGCTCTGGGGGTGCGATACTGGAAGTAACATCAAATGTGAATATGTCAAAATGTGTCCCCCTGTATACTATTGTTGACGTGTTTTTTTATTTTTCCTGAAAATAATTGTACCAAAAGTTATTCAGGGTGGCTCGTTTTAAATGGAATGCACTGTATATAGTGATTCTACTTAAGTTCTCTACAAATGGAAAAAACTATAAATTTTACAAAAAAAAATTACTACTAATTAAGTCCTGCTTCCTGAAAAAAAATATATTCGACTATTTAAATTCGAAATAGCATGTACAGAGTCGAAAGTAAATAGAAAAATGTGTAATCGTCAAAATTTAATAGGAAATTGTTTTCTAAAGTTTCAATTGTTTTCACATTTTAAAATGCAACTCAAGCTAATAGTCATTTATCACTTATTTGACTTAAACATATGATAAGCTATTTATTTTATTTCTTTACTTATTCAATATTTGTAATACATTTAACACGTTGCCTGCCATCTCTGTCAATGTGACCCAGAAAAAAGTTTGCTCGCAGGCTGGTGAGGTCTATTTGACAGAAATTATTTCAACTGTGTTGCTGTCTCGGTCTATGTTTTTCACATCTCATATGCCAACTGGTGGAAAAGAAGAAAATTCCAGTTTTTGGAATACAACTATTATCACTTTTTTTTTTATTGAAATGATCTGCAGATGTTAGGTTCTTTTCCGAAGCATTTATGGTTTGTTCGGATCGATCTCAAATTCCTTGCAATGTACCATCTATGGGTTTGCTTCGCAGTTTCATAACAATTTTTTGATATTTTCCTAATCCATGGCGTGCATGACACTTTCGTTTCAGCGAATTGTCTCAGGGCAATGCTGAGTTTTACACAGTGCCAGCTCGGTCCATGTGACCTAGAATTCAGAATTTTTTCGCGAGGGAGAGAAATTTTGAACAAAATTTCATGTGAGCCGTTACTACACATATAAAAAAAAACTATCTTTATGCACAGTGGCCTGAGCTATTTTTTCTGATAATTTGAAAAACTTCTCGTGCTCAAAAGTGTCATTCCTTCAGCAGTTGAAAGGTTACGTTTGTTAGGTTAATAAGCGGGTATTAGTGTAGTTTATTCAATATTGTTTACTGTTACCTTGCAAAATGTCCTGGGGTCTGGGATAAGTACTTTTCAGTAGCGGAATAAGAAATTATGGCGAATGCTATCAAATTCATGATACGTCTTGTGTATCGCCTTTACTAAATCATTTGGTACGCTTATGGAGTTTCTCGTAATAGCTTCGCTTCGGGCACCTTCGATAGGAACTGTTCATCAAAAGCGGGTACAGACGCTCCGTCATGCACATCAACTTGCTTGCGCAAACTTAAATTGTGCGATTTATCGCTGCGTTAGTGCTGATGAGTTGACAGACTCATCAAATCTGTACAGATAATTGTTGGGCTTGAGCGAAATCAAACCTGCCAGATATGTTCACTGCGAGTACTTGTCTGATGACAAGTTGTTATGTCTGGCGGTTTTTGCAACTTGTATTCAGTCTTGTTAAAATAGAAAATATTAGTTGATCGAGTTATTTAAAGTATGACGGACCTACGGACGGCTATTGACAAGAGAGTTCCTGACAGATTTTATTAATCTATATAGGGAAAATCAAATAGAAAAGCTTAAAGAGGTAGGTCTCGCAGCCTATAAAAACGGGTTAATAAAAATAATAAATTCATTGCGTACTTGTTTTCAAAAAGAGTTGAAGAAAACTAGACATGCGGTCTCTCAGTCATATTGATTTTTATAACTGACGGATAAATTGTACATCAAGGCTGAACAGTCAAATGGTAAAATGACGATTCATTCTTGTCGTACAATTTGAGTTTGCACAAGCAAACGGAGCGTCTGTCTCGGCCTTAAGAAGGGGAAAGACAAACATGCTGTCTCAATAGTGAATGCACTCTATGTGGAGGTTTTTAGGGTCGGAAATCATGATTTTTTCGTCAAAATCCACGAATTCAAGATAATTTAAATTCTTGCGAATTTATTAAGATATTTTGGACCCTTTTCACCTGTCTCCTGAAAAAATTACACTAAAAAAAAAGAAGCTGCCTAGCCGCTAAACCCATTAAAATATAGGGTAGAAGAAATATTTGATAATTTATTGTATGGAAGGCCTTTTCTTATTGAGTTGCTAATTAAAATAATAATATTGCAGTTCCACAACTATACTCATATCAAAGGCCCTTGGTAACATTTAATATTTTTTAAATAATTTCTACATGTAATAATCAGTCTAAGCCAGAGTTGCAATAAATCACGATTTTTTTGAAAAAATAAAAAAAATCTGTTTTTTTTTTATTAAATCGTGATTTTTTCGATTAAATCGTTATTTTTTTTATTTATACTGATTTTTTCCTTAAATATGGAAATAATAAACTTTAAAATAACTTATTTTCATTATTTTTCTCTATTCGCCCGCCCAAAAATATTTGTTGTCTAGATTTACACTTAGAAAATATCCTCGGCGACATACAAAAAAAACTTGTGTTGACATGAACATTTTTGGCAGCGTGCCGCGGCTTTCCTGTCGGAACAAGAAAATTCGTTCGTCTTTATAATATGCTGTTGACGCGAGACGGATCATTTCTTAACTTATAGTCGGCCCATACGTTTATAAGTAAATTGCGTGTTCCTATCCTTTCCTAAACACATATTTTGTTTGTTTTTTGTAGGTTAGCCTGAGTTTTTGTTCACGGTACATATTATAATACCATTTATGTATTCGTTAATATTTTTTATTTGTTATTATTTATTCATGTAGGTAGTATTATAAACTATAAACTGTTTTTGTTGTTGTAAACTGTTTGTGTTTTCTTAAGTTTAATTTACGAATATTTATGTTGGACTGATGACGATTAGTTATGTTTTATACTTACATAATGTATGTAAACACTTAGTTTTAAATAAACTATCTTCCTTTTTTTGAATTTTCTGATGAGTTATCTGCTTCGGCGACTTGTTTTTACAGCAATTTATAATTTGATTTAAATCACGATTAAAGTTGAAAAAATCAGTTGATTTAAATCATGATTTAAATAGTTGTAACCCTGGTCTAAGCTTGCACTGCCTGAAATGTATGTCTGTATACACAGCGTTATAAGTTTGAATTATTTCTAAACAGAAATAATATTTTTATAGTATTTAGAATAAAACCAGAATATTTCAGAGTGCATAGTATTATTTGAAATATTTTTTCCTTGCAGTAAAAATAGATTTATCCGAGTGATTCTCTATACATTGTGGTATAAAAAATGGTTTAGGAAGGGAGGAGGGTAGTAATTACAAGTGAACAGTCTCATTCAAATTCGACGGAGAATCTTGAAAAAAGTTACAATCACTTAATTATGATTAAAGTAGATGAATTTGCAAGCTCATTAGTCTTACACATATTCTTCATTTTACAATATGATTTGCAGCCTGCTCATGTCAAAGCATGTTTTCTGGGATCATCCCTATCGATTCCTATAACAGAAGGTAAGCTGAACCTTGGTACGTGGCAAGGGGTGTGGCTTTGCGAACATCGGGACCATGCAGGCTCTCGGAAGCTACTGATAACTATGAATGGTTGTCTTCGAGATAGTACTCCATTGTCCCCTGTCAGCCCTATGGCCAGTACAAGCAGTTAGGGAAAACACTCGGGGCATTCTCTCTCTAAACACTGATTGCCCCGAGTTGTTTTTTCACAGTTAATGACATAGACTTAAAAAAATAAAATATTACGACAATATGTACATAGTTGTACATTGTAATATACATTTTTTTAATTAGACGGATAATAGATTATTTGTATGTAGAACAGAGTTTTGTTTATTTTTCCTTAGTTCAGTCCTTGTTAATCTTTTGGCTATTGAATAGTGGTATGTTTCACCTTGAAAGTTTTTTTTTATAAATTAACCTGCTATATCATTCAAGTTAAAATAAATTCACAATAAAAAAATCTCTCTGTTTGAATATTTTATAAGAAAATATCTCCATAGTGTATGCTTTATAATTTCAAAAAACGTCACCAATTAGAAAGCCACTGGATCAGAAGAAAAACTAGGTTCTTAATATTGGACTAAAAATATGAGATACTCCCAGACAAAACTACCAACCAATAACTGAATAGTTGATAAACTAACATAAAAAATAGACTGTTCGTTGTGGGCTGTAGAGAACTTTCTGGTCGATAGTTCAATTCACTCACGTAGAACTGATAAGTTCCTCATTAAACCAAACTTACTGGAACTAGATCAAGAAATTAAAAAAAAAATATTACGAAATTTAAATGTCCAAAAAGGGTAAAATGTTATCCACGAAATTCAGCCCCCTCCCATTTCCTTACCTTTGAGCCGCCTCTGGCTACAGAAAAGTAGTTTTGAGGATATTCACAAATCTGCCAGCTTCAGCTGTAGGGAAATGTTTGAGACATTATTTTGGTTGAGAGACTCTTGCCTCAATCAGAGAAAACAAATTTCATTGCAATGTAGTTGTGAGTTGTACCTAAAATAAATTAAACACATGGAGATGGCTCAATGAGTTAATTGAAAATTGTCACAATAATTTTGTCTGGGGGTATATTTATACTTAGGAATTTTTGACCAATATTTTCTAATTAACTTCTTTTTAAATGAATATACACTTGTTTCTGAGCACTTTGTCTATTTATGATTTTTTGCATCATAAATAGAATAATTCATAACCATAATTTAATTTCTTTTCCATTCGATCTTGCAGAGTAATTAAATGAGACACTGTTCTACGATTTAGGTGCTGCGCATTTATTCATAATGATGTGACAGTAATACCAAAAACTGTCAATCAGTTGAAAATAAAATAATGTATGTTCACAATTCCAAAGTGTGTTCTAGAATGTTATAGGTTCTTGAATTGTTTTAATAAAGAAATAATGTATATAATAACATACGGGTTGTATATATTGTGTGTTGTTATGAACTGAAAATGTCTGTCTTCCTCTGTCCTTGTAGCAATATCCAGATAGACTCCCTCTCCCTTATCCCTAGTTCAATATTGGAGCAATTATCGAAAATTTTAACATATAATCAGTGCAACCTCCATATCCACATTCAAGAGTTTACATGGTGCAAATGCTGAATTATATGGTTTTATTTTCACTATTGATACTTTGAGCAGACAACGATACTGTTTTTCAATTTTATTTGGTTTAAATTTTATAATTTTGGTACAACTGGAGTTGCACAAACATTTCACTAATAGTTAAAAGCTGTTAGATTCTTACTTTGTTGACCCTAATTATTCGACAAATTTTTGTAAATTGTATATTTCATGTTGAGATATTAAAAAATAATACATTTTTTGTGATATTTGGAAATGGCCTGATTTGCGCCTTTTTCGATTAAGTACTGGTGAAGTCAAAAAAGTAGTTAGTGATTTGCAATGGATTAGCATATGAGTGTAATTTTTTTTTTCTATTCACTTTATATGTAGGCACATTGTTATTATCTCACTCGAGCGGATAAATATATGTATGTATGATTTTCCTAATATAAATTCCCCCATGAAATAACATAAACTAGATGGGAAAAAAGCACCCTGGCCAAAGAACTTGTATGTATGTAATCTAAGGGAGAATATGCAATAATAAATGCATTCAACAAGTTATATATGATACTAGTAGCCATCCTATAAAATATCGTTTATTTGCAACTTCTGAATTCTTTTTTGTACATCTCACATCGATTCACTATTATTTTAATAAGACTAACCACAAGCTTGAAAATTTTGTTCATTTCTGTATAATATATATATATATATATATATATATATATATATAAAATATTTTCATGCCCCCAACAACTACAAATTATGACTGAGAAACGATCCAGTCACATTATAGTGATTATAACTTTCATCTAATATATATATATATATATATATATATAATTCAAGTTATTTAACAACATAAAAATAACTATCAAAAAAACGATAATGCAGACATAATTATAATTTTTTAAAATGTGAAATGATAACAATGGGTAAACCTGACTGCTTATTATGAATAGATATTACTATCAACTGTATTTATGTATTACCCAACTAGTCTATGTTATTTGATATTGATATAAATTAATTATAAAAATATTATAATATAATGTTGATTTATTTTAATGTCCCATTTAAGAATTATTATTCAAAGAGAAATAAGCTTCACACAAGCATTTTCTAGGGGAATTTTCTATTAATGTATCTGATAATATATTTTTGAAACTTATTACATAGCTAGTTCCACATGTTTTGCTCCTGCATATTGCAATGTTACACGATTTTAATATAATTTTCTGAAGATGTGCAAATGTGTCTGTGCACATCAAGTGATGACTTAAATGTTTTCATTCTTACAAATTCTTGTATATAAGTATTTTTTAAGATGTAAGACCTTTCGGAAAAGTACCCATAATATGAATATTCAAATATATACAGGGTAGATTATGTAATGGATTGTACTTTCTGTATTAATTGAAATAATTCAACAGTGCAGTTTTCAATGTGAATATAAATTCCAAGTAGTTTGAAAACTAGATATATTTTGGCTAATTAATATTTTTTTATAATAATTGAATCTTGACTTTTATCCATTTAAAAAAATTATATATCTATTGATTATTTCGCAAATAATTTATGGGTATTTTTCATAGAGTGAACTTAGTCCATTGTTATGAAGGTGTGTGAATATACTTTTGGCAAAAATACGGCTATTTTCAAAGTGTTAATGATCCCTTCAGGGTCATTCAGAAGTGATATGTCACCCATTTGTGTCAAATGTGGGTGAGTATTAATGGGAAAATAGTGTGTTTCATAATAACACAAATTATTCAATTTTTAGAGTTGTGGTAGATTGAAATTTGTTCAAACTTCTGCAACTTGATCCATAAAATAGATCACTTTTATTGTTCTCACAAAGCTGCAAGGCACAAATTCATAGCACCTATGTTTTAGTTTGTTTACTTGTGAAATATTTTTTCATTCACATATTGTCAGTAATGGTGGAGTTTACAAACTATTTATAATGTCAGCAATGCTTTCAGGCTTTTTGATGCTATTTAAACCTATCTAAAATTTTACTTTACATTTTTCTGTTCAATAATAACCACCATCCGTCCTCTAAGTATAACTTTTTTTTATGTCAAACAATTATCATTAGAGTTAATAATCTCTCGTGATTGGTATATTCAACTTTATTCATGTGTTATACTATTCAAGCACTTTGCTTTTATTGAATATATTTTTGGTAGAACTATATTTCCAAACCTAGTTCTATTTAGCATGAGCTGTATTTTTGCCTATGTTGTCTAACAATATATTTGTCGATTGAATTTCAGTCGATTTATAATATAGTACACTGCCAATGCAAATTGTAAATACATTTTTTCAATTGGTTTTTCTGTTTTGCCCACAGAATATTTTTTCTAGTCCATTCTGAGGACTTGTTTGATTTATGAATGCATTTTTAATAAAATCTAATGAAAGAATGGACAGACAGGCTTTTTTCTATCTTTGAGTATCTTGAGATAATAAATTGAAATGAAAATTAAGTTATAAATTATTTTCATCATATTTTAGCTCAGCTAATTCAGCTTCTCCAAGTTTGTCATCTCATTTTTATAAAACTGATGAAATATATATTTATCCACAGTGTTATGTTATAAAGTCATAATGCTTCTATCTACAAACATCTTTAGACCACTACTGTGTCTTATGATCATAAAATACTTCCAAATTTTTGGGTAATAAAAGAGAAACAAGAATTCTAGTTATTTGTTGTTCCCATTTGTAATTCCAAAAACAATTTTTCCTACCTACAAAGGAATAAATTATTAAGTCTATTTATTTTCTACATTGATATTTATATCAATAGACACATTTTTCTAGTCATTTGTAACATCGTTTACATTCACATCTGCAAATTAAAGTGTCAGGGGTTCACTTTCAAACGGAGCTGCAACTGAAGGTCCTGCAATATTGACTCCACTGAGCGGTTTGTAAGCCTCACCTTGAATCTTTATAGTAGGTTGTACCATATACTGTTTCAAGTCTATTTGACAGTGAATCCTCAATGTAACCTTCTGCCACAGTTAATGACTTCCACCCACCGTGGACGTTTGATAGTTGTAAGATCGCCTCCAGCATTAGCTAACATAGTACCCGAATAACGTCATATGCTATGACCAGTATACAGTGCAGCATTTGGTAAATTCAAGAAAGAAGCAACTGCAGAAGGTATTCTTGACATGGTGTTAATCCAAACACACTGCACCGTACACATTCTATCTACATATCGTAGAAAAAATCTGTCAGTGGTATAGTTAAACCATTTACAATTTCAGAAGCATAAAAAGCAAGTTTCCCAGTCTTGAAGCGGCATCCTTTGAGCAGCAGAGGCGGAGATAACTAATTTTATTTAGATATTTAAAAATACGTTAAAATAAAAAATATATACAATAAGCGAGGAAGTATGTATTAATAGGCAATCGGATCATCATAATTTCATTTCTATGGTCGAAAAAAAGCCATATTTTCCAACAAAACACAACAGAACTATAGAATATTTTAAAACCCCATTTCGATCCCAGACCAGAAATGCTACGGCTTTTATTGATTCAGACCTCTTCAAACACAAATATAACTCGTGATTTATTCGTTTTCTTGGTCTCCAACGTATGGACACACCTACAAGCATTATCATTGGCTTGCGGTCCGTTTTGATTGGCTCAGGCGAATCTGGTGCAGAACTAGACAGCTGTCACTCAAACCCACGTTGACTGTCGCCTCTTTTGATCTTCCGTTTGGCGACAGAATATTTACGAGTGGTAAACATTATTTTTTATTCTGTTACTTCGCATTTATCAGGTATTGTAATAAACAAGTATGACTCTTCAGCAAAAAAATATGCCAGCAACACATCTTCATTTATCACTGTGACACCTTTTTTTCTCTCTTATCGTTGAATTCACTGAATTCCTTCTCATAATTCAGTCTTTGCAGGCAATAAAAGCAAACTTGCTTCTTGAGCATTTTCCAATATATCTTGTGGTATACTACTTTTTTCCATTGTAGATAAAAGAAAAATTGTTCTTAGAATTACAAATGGAGTCAATAAACAAACTATTCGCCATATAAACCATATCATAACCTTCTGAAATAACGTATTTTACAAATTTTCAGCAACTGTCATAAACATCAAATAAGCCCTCAACTTAGGAAAAGTATTCGGGTTTATAACATACCAGCTGTGGATGAAATGTATTGCATTTAATGTCTTATTAGCATATAAAGCATTCAAGAAAAGCCAACACTCGAACTGCGCTCTCGTGTTGCTTTTCTTTCATGTTTTATATGGCTAATAAGAATATAATGAATAACTATTAATATGTTCCAGTATTTGTCATCTGTTGACTTTATTCTCAAATGTTGAAAATAGGTTTGGCTACAACAAATTACCATTGTGCAAAATCCTGCAACTTTGTATTCAATATTTATACATTCAACAATTATTACCCATGAGGAAACAAATATCTGGTTGTGTGGTTTTAGGACATTAATGGATGAGATGATTAGTCTGTATATTATGTTAGAAGAACCATATGGAATATGGATTTTTCATAATGGAATGATATCACCTTGTTGTATTTGTTGTAGGTTTGAAAAGCAATTCCTTCATCGTAAAAGCTTGGAGATCAATTCGAGTTCTTTCTGAAAAAGCTCCAAAAAGCTAAGTACCTTCAGACATACAGATATATATATATATATATATATATATATATATATATATTTTTGGGGAGAATGGTTCTTGAATCTTGTTGATATTTTTATTTTTTGGAGGTTCTTGGGATGTAGATTCAATAAGAGAAATTAGAGTTTTTAGATAGACGTTTTGCCTCCTTCTTTTTGTTTATATAAAAAAAAAAGCCAATACTGATAAGCCTCTGGCCAGAGGCGAAACGTCTAGCTAAAAACTCTCATTTCTCTTATTGAATCTACATCCCAAGAACCTCCAAAAAATAAATATATAATATATATATATATATATATATATATATATATATGTATGTATATTTAAAAAAGGTACACTCTATTGAATTACGATGGATCATGAATTGTATATATTATGTTCAATCTATGCAATGCACCTGTGGACAAGAGACCCGAATTCTTGTCCAAAATAATTTTTTTGTTGTCAGAATTGTCCACTAGGTTTTTCTAATTTATAGAAAAATGATCAGTCTCCATCTGATGAGAGTGATAAGAGTGGGTTAGTCCAAAAGTCTCTGATTTACAGGTAGTTGAAGTTGAGATTGTGAAAGAGTAAATTTCTAATATGTGGAACATTTATATTTGCAGACAATGAATAATTTATTTTTAAATGTAGAAAAAAATTGTTTCAAATGTTAAGATAATACAGCAGTAGATTGTACCATATACATGGCTTATTGTGGACACCTTTTTGCAAGATCATATGGCATTAGTAAAAGGACTTTCAAGTGATACCAATTTCATACGAATCACTAGTTATATAAAAAGCTTGTACCCTCTTTTATGTGCAACATAACACCAAATAAGCACTTTTTCCAATTTTGATTTGTTGGACGTTTATTATATATTTAATATTTTGTATCTATTTATAAATTATAGAATTTTGCTGTGATGAAAAGGGACTCTCAGTTGAATATTGAGTAAAAAGATTTTTCTGAAAATTGAACAATCTACGACATTAATGAAGTTATTTTTTGTAATAGCTAGCAGAAAATAACTACTTCCTCGGCTAAATCCATGCTGAACATATTATCAAACAAATTTGCTGTGATTTTGTGTATGCATCCTCATAGTTCAGTTCATTGGAATGTAGAAGGTACAAATAATGAAAATGAATAAAATCAATAAAAACTTGTGTGTGGATAGGCATGTAGTTAAAACTATTCAAGAGTTATGGATCAAATAGATTCATTTGAATTTGAGAAATGAATAAGCATCTACCATCCCAATGATTATATGTGCAATTTTTTCCAGAACCAAAAGTTATTTTTTACATGATTTGATGGGAACACAAAAAAGCTGATACCCATGTTAAAATCAAACGTATTGGATGTTGTTACAAAAAAACTGAGTGGGAAATATCAAGCTAATTTTTATAAGTATACCAATGTTGTTATGCTCTTTGGAAAAAATATAAAAAAAATGGGCAGGTTGGATCAAGATTTAGAGTGATTCATTTCATATGACAAAAAAGTGATCTGAGCAATTCAGTAAAATCCGTAGTGCCAAGAACTGGAGAAAGTAGCGATAGAAATAAATGGAAAAATTAAGGAATTTGCAAAAGTGCCAGGACAGATGAATTAATATATGCAGCACAAATGAGTTGGTGTTCAATGGGAAGGAAATACGAATCAAAATTAATTTCTGAGTCCCAGTCATCTACACGAGCATAAAAAATGAGAAAAGCATGTGCAGAACATGAAAAACAATACATGATATTGTTTGCTGCACACACGTGAGACTGATGATATATAACTCAACACTACTATATATATATATATATATACATTATATATATATATATATACATTATATATATATATATATATATATATATATATATATGTATATATATACATTATATATATATATATGTATATATATATATATACATTATAAATCGAACTGCAGACCTTTCTAATTCAAAATAATTCTGGGGATTTGTTGACAAGTGGTACTATCAACAGACTTGGTTTTGATATTTAAATGAGTTGGGATGGCAGTACAGGACATAGTATTTATAAGCAAAAACATTGTTCTATTCCGATAATTTTTTGTGATGCCAGATTCAAAAGAAAAAATATTTTGGCAGAATCAGCGTCCTTCATCTGTTTGATGATATACTATGTAAATCTTAACATTGATTTCCAACTTCTCCAAAAGTTTATCTTGTTACCAAACGAATTCAGAATTTTAAGCCACCCAGTATAATTATCAATAATTCATCTTCTGTTTCATCTTGTAGTATGCCCATCAATATAATCATTTTTGAATCAATTTCAGTGGTTAAGAATTTTAGCATGATTTCGGGTCTCTTCTCCCATTGTACAATAGTGAGTTTGAAATTCTGACAACCAGATAAATTTAAAAATATTTTTTTTATGTTTGCCATCTTTGAAGTAAAAAAAATCAAGATGAGCAGTTGCAAATAAAATAGATAAAAATTATAACATTTATATTCTTCATGATGTCTTTGTAATATTTGTTCTTTGTCAAAACCATTTTGAAGAATGTCTAAGCTGCAAAACCTTATCCAAAATTTTTGATCCACATGAAATTTTGATGGAAACAGAGAGAAGCTAGAAATAGTCCCAACTATGAGTTGAAAAATACTTCATAGTCCCAACTCTGAGTTGAAAAATACTTCAAAATATATACGTGAAATCATTTGAAATTGACGGGTTTTTAGGTGACGATGTACAGTGAGATAAAAGTTGTTATTTCACACGTTTTCAAATTAAATTTGCACTAAAAATTTTCTATACATTATTCTTTGTTATCTTAGAGAGAATACTTGAAAACCATAATCATATTTTTATGATGTCCCAAAGTCTGTGAGTAAATGTGAAAAACTGATCTGATGTATGTACTGAGTACAGAATTTGAGGTATCAAAGATTTTAAATCTGTTGGGTTGGCTGCTTTGCAGTCAATTCATATTCCAACTTGTAACTAGCGCATAATTTGCATAAATAAAATAAATACTTCTATTATGTTTTTTTTTATTAATATCCCTCTACGAATTGGCTTGGTTTAGTATGTCAACTCAAATCTTTTGTTCAAGTTAAACATGTTACTCGACATTGTTTACTCTTTCAAAAACCAATAAAATTGAACTTTATAACCAACCGCATTCATTGATGAAGTTGAATCTTTGTTAATTATTCTTATGAAAATAATTAATATCTGGTGATAATGTATATTTTGAAACGTGTTCTTACAATAAAGTTGTTTCATTATCCTAAAATATCTTGGGCCAATGAAATACTTTCTCCACTTTTAAACATCACAAAATTCATCGAAATAACATGTGATAATCTCCCAATGTTGAATAGAAGAATAATCAATGATTTTTGTGACACTTTTTGAAATTTGCTATTCTATAAAGATTCAGACTAGTGTACCTTCCCTTATCCATTCTGAATGTCTTGCAACATGATTCTGTGAAATGGAAATAGTAAAAACAATTTTCTACAATTTTTTTATTAAAATTCTAATTGACAGCATAAAAATTAATTTAGGATGAACATAATTCTGTTTTGTGAGTATTACACTGAATCCACTTCGATACTAGAAATTTTATGAGGTCCTGGACTGTTATTAACCGCCATTTTGTCTTGAACGGTATGAAAACTGCCCCTTATTTCTTCTAAAGCTTTACCAAGTCCTGTTTTGATTTGGTTGAATTCTTTTGTTACCAGAGACAGTCTGCCCAACAGATAATTAAGGTTTTCATCTACTTCACCCATCTTCCCAGTTATTAGGCCAACCTGAAAAATAATGAAGAATAAAAAAAATCTCCAAATTAACAATGAAGTTGTTTTGGTAATGAATGAAGATCATTCTCGAAATGTGTACAAATACAAGCAGAAACTCTGTAAAAATCAAATCAAGAAACATAATTTCATTTAGTAATCATCTTACATAAAGAAAAATAAGAACCGTTAATCGGAACTATATATATATATATATATATATATAATAAACGATAGATTGAAAATATTATCACTATACCTATTATTTGAGTAGAACTCGCATGAGTTGGCGCAGTTATTTGAATTATCAAAAATACTTATAAAGTAATCATTAATTTCGTTTGGTTCTCGCAAGGTATCAGGTAGCTCACTGTTACATAGAGGTTTTGATATTCAAGTTGCTCAGACCTTTCCATAATTTTTTATCATCTTTTTCATTTTCTAATTTTGTTAGATACGCTGATTTTTCCCTTCTCAACGATGCTAACGCAAAATTGCGGCATTCCTTATAATGATTCCAGTTTTCAGGATTTTTAGTTTTTTTATATTTGCTTAGTGCTTTATCACCTTCTTTCAGAATTAATTTGAGGTTATCGGTAAGCCAGGGAGCAGGTGGTTTACTTACTCTAATTGTTTTATAAGGTGCATGCAAATTAAAAAGGTAACTAATATTATCTTCTAAGAATCTGACTTTATGATTTATGTCGTTAATATAAAAAATATTATCCCAAGGAATATTCAATATATTCTGTTGAAGGATGTACATTGAGCTGTTTGTAATCGCGAATAGAATAAATTTCTGCTTAGATTTCTTAACAACAATATTAATATAAAAAATATTATCCCAAGGGGTTTTCAACATGTTGCAGAAGTTGCGGTAATTCTTGTTGGTTCATTTATGAGATTGAAATAGTCATAAGTATCAAAAGTTTCCAAAAGAGAATTGTGTTGCAGCATATTAACATTCCAGTCTCCCATTAAAACAGAGTAGTCATATTCGGTCAATAGTTGGGGGATAATGTCATTCAAAGCATCTAACATGTCGCCAAGTCTGGTGTTAGGGGGACGATAAAGTATAGCCAAAGAAATTTTATAAATACTAATCCTCAGACTCAAGAATATATATTCAAAATTTGCATTTCCTAATGTAATGTCAGAAATTGCACAAGATAAGGCAGATCGAACATAGACACCTACACCACCTGTCTTTCCTATATAATGTATAACCTGGTAATGAGACTGCATTGGAATCGATATTCTGCCCCCCTTTCAAATGATGCTGACTTGTGCATTGGAATTCTCAAATTATTGGAGGAACGTAGTACCCTATCGCTGGAAATATATCCATCCACATTCCTCATAAATAAATTTGAGTTACTTTTTACAAAAATAAGTAGCCTATATATGTAGAGAGAGGGAAGTGGTAGTATACCAAGTTTTTTAAAAAGCGGTCTGCAGGGTTCCAAAAAGTGTTTTTTTAGCATACACCTTATAACACGCTTCTGTGCCAAAAAGACTCTATCAGCGAGATTGGATCCTCCCCAAAATATCAGGCCATATGTTGGGCATGAGCAAAGTAGTATATTTTCAATACCGTGATGTCCACAGAGTCAATTAATTTACGTATGGCACAACACATTTTGTTCAGCTTTTTTACAGTATGGGAGATATGGTTGCCAAAAGATAGGTTACTATCAATTTCAACACCAAGGAATTTAGTGTCGGAACGCACTGAAACTGATTTTTTCCCGAGTTTTATTAAAACATTACTGTCTGTTTCTAAGCGTTTGCTAAACTGCAATGACACTGTTTTTTTTGTATTTAAGCATAGATTGTTCTTGTCACACCAGGTCAACATTTCCTGTGTCACTTTCGTTGTCTTTTTAGAGAGGTTTTCGAGATTTTTTCCCATGACTAAACATGATGTTTGAATACAAAATATTGCCAGAAAACATATTTACAGTTTTCCGCGGAGTGTTTAAATTCTTAACTGAATCTAAATTTGGCGTCGAGACTCGAGTTGGATGGTTTTCTTGGCAATCATTATTTTCAAAAAGCCGAAAAAAAAATCGATTCATGTCCGTAGCCACGTTCCTCACACCTACGTGAACTGTAGACGGGCTTTTGGAAAACCTGCCAAATCTAATAATCCATTAGACGGATGCGCTGTGAATTATGTATGTCTGTAGGCTATAGTCGTGCCTACTGGAGTATTTGAAACGTGTCGATTTCTTTCGTGGATTCTTCATGACCGCAAACACCGAATGACAGTGAAAATTCACAATTGAAAATGACTTTTCGACGCCTAACAGAGGTGTGGAATTTTAGACATAATTTTGGATTTCGAATAACGATGTTATTCCAGAACTAATGAAAAAAAATACCAGCCTGGATGAGGACTGGAGGAAGAATCGCATTTTTTTTAAACTAGGGTGGATAAAGAGCGTAGTGAATCGCGCCTAACTTGGAAGTTCAACTTCTCGTTATCCCAAACACAACACAGGATGCAGGGTTTTGTGGAAAGTAGGAACGCGAAATGTTGCTCCAGTTCCAAGGGGGTACACCTTGGTCAGGTACTCTCAAGGAGTCCCTAATGATGTATTGACAGGCAAGGAATCCTTCAGTTCAATAATCATAGTAACTAACCTACCCCGGGACAAATTAATCTCTAGATTCGTGAGCTCCTTCTATGGACCTGATTGGTCTAGCGCCCATGAATTCGCCCGTAACCGACTTGGCTGGAGCGCCAAGACTTTAGATGCAAAATTAACTTGTGCATTAAAAACTTATCTGACTTTCTAACAAATGGTTTCCAGAATCAAATCAAATTATGCACACCCCAAACCAAAAATGTTCTCACTCAGAGATAAAATGAAGTTTAAAAATAAACTAAAAATGGCCATAACTGCCTTATCACAGATCCGATACGAAGAATGATATATCGATAGGATCCGATTACCGGCTTACGAGAAATTTGGAAAACTAGAGTACAGCGGCTTTTTCAACACCATATATTTCCATTATGATAGGTTTTAGAAAAAACTTTCTCCAGCAGAAAAGGACCGGTTCTCATTCCTCTTTGAAATTTTCTTACGTACAACTGGGTATAATTTTTTTTTCATTTGGTCAAAATTAGTAGGCACAAATCTTGTCCCAAACGAAAGTAAGCTTTGTACAGCATGTTTTACATGCCTACTGCGTAACAGTTAGATATAAAAAATAATACCATACACAGAGTGAAGAAAGTCTATCTCCATTAAAATTCTAAGTCTATATATTCAACACCCCCTCTCAATTTTAAATTCCCAAACTTCAAAATATATTGTAATAGCATAAAATACAAAATTATAAAAAATTTCAAGAAACATTCAACTTTTCACGAAAATATTCAACTGTTTGTCGTTAAAATATCGGCTGTATTTTCATTCGTAGGAACATATTCAACATTAATAATGATTTCGGCTCAATTGATTTACGATGCCGACCTAATTAACAACTTCTGAAGCTGTGTGTGATCCCGATAGGTACTCTGATACAATATTGTTTTTTCGACTGCCAAAATACCAAGCTCCCTTTGTAGAAGATAGCTGAACTGCTGACACTCTTCCTGTTTGTTACATCAGTAGCATAATCAGCGTCAGATGCAACTATTCCGTCATCACTTGATTTTCGATTATAGGTCAGATTCAGACTGTTTGGTATAAATACCTCAAAACGTGTTTAGCTGCAATCCAAAGTTGTTGCGTAGGTTTGTCAAGAAATCTGCTCAAAAACGAAACTGAAAACATTATGTCAGGTCGACTTATGACAGCAATGTACATGATGCTTCCAATAAATTGTCTATATATTTCCAATGAATTGTCTCTAAGGTACTGTACTGTGGAATATTGTCTGTCGCCTGGAAATTATGCTCGATTGGAGTAGCCACACCTATACAGTCCTCAAGGTTAAATTTAACAAGCACTTTGTGTATCAGCTTTTCTTGGGAGATCACGCATATATCTTCCTCAATTTTGAAGTATGTGCCGAGAAATTGACGTAGAATTCCCAGGTCCTTTGCATTGAACTCTTCTTCGAGTGATTTGATCATCTTATCACTTTTAGGTCCACAAACATATCGTCGATCCAAATTACTAGAAAAACATCACGTAAAAGCAAAAGTCATAAAGTGACCGTTACATTCCATGCTGCTCTGCGAAAATATTGAATTTCTCGTTCCATTTCCTCGGTGCATCTCTTAAACCATTCCATCAGGAATTTTAATATAAATGTCCAGATCAAGATCGCCGTTCAGGAAAGCTGTAGGAATATTGAGTTGTCTGATTTCACATTTCTCCTGTAGGGCATGTGCTACCAACATTTTGATGGTAACATGTCTCACTACTGGCGAGTACACTTCATAGGACGGTTCGGTCTGAAAACCTTTGGCAGCCAAACGTACATTTTTGGTACCGTCTTGCTGTATAGTAAACACCCATCTTGTATCAATGGCTTCTTGCTTTCCCGAGGGTAGATATACTGGTTCCCATGTACCATGTTTCTCATGTGCACTTATTTATTTATCAATGGCCCCTCGAACTTTCTTTCCTCTCAATCCAGTTTATTCTTAGGAGTGGATTGAATGTAACACAAAGACCTACATCCAAATGCTCGAAGTCTAGAATAGTCAACAGAACCATAATATTGTTCTGCTGGTATTTTACCTTCCAAGGCACTGGTGGGAGTACGATTGAGCTGATAAGCCGCACAGCTGATTGCTTTCCCCCCAAATACTTAGGTAAACCAGTTTCCGTAAACAAGGTTCTTAATTTTTCCATCAATGTTCTATTAGTACGTTCACTAACCCCATTTTGTTGACTATTGTAGGGTCGTGTATATTCAATGTCAATTCCTTTCTGTTCACAGAATTTTTTTAGAACATGAGATGTGAATTCTCCTCCATTATCACATCTGATGCGGCTGCCCTTCACTCCATCGGAATTCAAACGTCGAACATAATTCATAATATTCTGCTGAGCTTCGCCTTTCTCCAGGAGTAGGTACACAGTCGTGAAGTGAGTCTTATCTTTCACAATAACTTGAAAGAATTTGTGCCGAGCCAACGTAGGTGGTTTTATTGGACCACAAATGTCACTGTGTATCAGTTCAGCAATACGTTCCGATCTCGGATGTTTCAGTCTTGAAAGGCGATTTGGTAGCTTTTCCGTACATGCACGGACTACATCAATTGAATTTCAGATCACATTGATGACCGAGTCTCTGATGCCACATTTCGTCCGAAACTAGAGCATTTTTATTTGGATGTATGGGAAATTCGGCAGCAAACAAGTTCCGTTGACATTTCATATTGAAACTGAAGTTTTTATCATTTGATATAGTTGCAATGTTTTTCTCGAATATTACCTTTATTCCGAAATTCATAACATTTCCAACTGATAATAGATTTTGCGTTAACGAAGGAACAATCGATGCGTTCAAGTTCACTCGTATATCATACACTTCCAGTTTCAAATTTCTTATTTGCCACGCGATTAATTCTCCGCCATTTGCAATCCGAATTTTGACATTTTCATCCAAATTTTTAATGTCTGTCATAAATTTTGTGACATCTACTTTGACTATGTGGTCTGTGGCTCCACTATAATATCAAGATAAATACAACTCCATCTCCTGAATTAGATTCTTTTTCAGTATCTGACATCAAAACTTCACTTACGAAGGTGATTTCATCTTGATCGCGTTCTTCTTCTTGTCCATCTTCACCTGATATGCAATATGCATTTCTTCTTGAGCGATGTCCATATCCTGTACCACGGAAACTACCTCGCGAACTTTTAACAAAGTTCCTGTTTTGAGAATTTCTGTTATCCTCTTCATTTCTATTAGAAAATTTTGGACAATTCCCCACTGATGACATCTAAAACACTTTTCTCTTCGGAATTCCGAATTGGATGCACCAAAACCAAAATTACTATGTGTAGTGTCCGTATTATTTCCTTTAGATTTCAATTCAGAATCCAGTAATCGACTTTTTACAAAATCCATACTAACTTTCGTTGTTATTGTCTCAATTGCTGTAATAACTTCGAACTTCTCGGGCATTGTGAGGAGTAGAAAGCATATCTTTTCCGTTTCGTCGAGCTTCATACCGGCCTCTTCAATATCGCTGAGCAATCCATCAACTTGCATAAAATGATCCTGAAGATCTCCAGTACACTTCAGCTGCATTATATTTCTTAAGATGAATAGTCTTATGATACAACTATGATATAATACGATCTTTCACATATACTGGTAAAAACCACACTGACGAACAGCTGCCGACGACTCGCTCTAATACAAGGATGGAATGGGGATTTTAAGGCATAACCCACCTAAATGTTCGAAATAAAATGCTATTGCACTTACGTTATAAGGACTATAACTCATGTTATTCTGATTTTCTTTGAAATTAAGAATAACGCTATGAGACATTTGTAATAATATAATGAATATCTAAACTATAATTTTATTATTTTAAATTTCCAAAATATATATATATATATATATATATATATATATATATAAAAATAATAACTAAGATATTAATATATAAACTATTATATGAATTAATATAAAAATATTCCTCGATTGTATACTTGATAACAAAGTAGCAATGCTTCAATCATGTGCCCGCGCTAAATCTTTAGGTACGTCTACCAAAGCCTTGAGCCGGCGTCTTGACAATCCCCAAGCCGAGCTCGTCAAGACTTGAGTCGTGAGAATAGTCGGATCCCATGAAATGTCGGTAAATTCTCCAAATATCAAAGGCGCGAGGCTTGACTAGCAAGCTCGTACTGTATGGCTTGTTGAGTGGTCCAATGGCGCGAGTGTGCCTGTCGACAGTGTTGGCTACGACGGGAGACCGTAACTTTGGAGAGAGATAGAGAGAGTTTGTTGGTGGCAAAGTATTGTGTATTAACAGAGTGGAATTCAGAAGCAGTAAATGAATATTTAGCTTTATATGAGGAAGAGGATCTCCGCCACAAAAAAATAATAATACGATGCTGCATATGCTGTCCTCGCTATCCGTTCTAAACTGAATAACTATTGCACTGGACAATGCATTTCGTCCTAGGCTCGTGTACCAGCCACTGGTAGACGACGAGTCGGTCAAATTATACACACCGAGAGACCGATCAGGTTCGAGATTGCATAAACCCCACTCCTGTGCTCCAAGCACAATCCTCCAAGCCAAGCTCAAGTCTCGCTGAAAGTAGACGACGCTTATTCAACAATAAGTTAAATGAACTGCTTGTAGAAAAAAAATGGCTTTGTAGATTTTCAATTGATGCCGGTAATTGCAATAATTCAGCGGCTTTAACATCAGATTTCCAGTAGACTCACTTTTCATGGAAGCACCTCCGTAATTATCGAGGTAGAATGATGAAGCTCTCAGGACTGATGGAAATGCTGAAAATACTCCTACTGACTTGATGGTGGGTAATATACACTGCCCGCCAGTCGCGATGGAACTACCCATTTTTACGTTAAATCATATTAGGGGGCAAATAGGCTCAAAATTACTTCAGATAAGTACCTTCAACCCACTACCAATATAAATTCTTTCTGAAAAAAATCAGTCCTGAAAAATCCGAATTTGTCTCACTTTTCATGGAAGCACCCCCGTAACTTCCGTAATTATTGAAGTAGAATGATGAAAACTCTGAGGACCGATGGACATGCCAAAAATACACCCACTGACTTGATGGCGTTGGCCTAAGTAATATACACTGCCAGCCAGTTGCGATGGAACTACCCATTTTTACGGTAAATCATATTAGGGAGCAAAATATAGGCTCAAAATTCATCCATGATTTCCAACTTACTACCGATTCAACTTTTTCTTGTGAAAATTTCAGTCCTGAAGAATCCTAATGTGTCTCACTTTTATTAATGTTCCTGTTGTTCCTGTTGATCCTATTGATCCTGTATACCTGTTGATTTTGATATCGAATATCAGTCTCAAACATGGCCCGACGAACTATACCAGAAAAAAATTAAACAGTATTAATGATGAGAAGGTGCGAGGTCTTATCACGAAGAAGCTTCTGAATTTAATAGAAGACACCCACTTGATACTCCTATAAACTCTGGAAAGTGTCAAAAATTTACAACCAGTTCAAAAGAACCGGCCAAGAATGAAGGTGAGGAAATTTGAAAAAATATGTTGATGATGATACCATTTTGGCGGCATATCGAGCCGATCCCCATATAATTTAAGAAATTTGTCACTTCAACTCAATATGAGCCGAAGTAAAATTTGGAGATGCTTGAAAATGCATGCCTTCAAACCTAAATTTCTCCATACTTTACATGGTGCAGACGAACAAAGAAGAATGGAATACTATTTATGGACACAAGGGAATTACCAGAATGAAAGGATTTTCTTGAAAAATATATTATTCAGTGACGAGGCGACTTTTACCGCTAACGGTGTGGTATATTCTCAGAAAAATAAGATATTGATTTTCCAGTTGGATGGTCCACCCGTTCACAACTACAGAATAACAAAGATATGGCTGAATAGAAACCTATGTAGAAAATGGATAGAACCTGACAGCCTCTCGTGATGTGGCTCCCACGTTCCTCTGATCTCACCCCTAGACTTGTATTTATGTGAAACCTTAAAAAATAAAGTGTATAGGAATAGGCCTACTTCTCGTGAAGATCTTCGCTCGAGAATAATTGAGGCATTCCAAGAAGTTACACCTGGGGAACTGAGAGAAGTAGTTATGAATAATAGAAAACGAATAGAAAAATGTATCCTCTTCGAGGGATGACTCATAGAACGAACCATTATTTGAATTTTGTGAATCCGAATCAAAATAAAATGTTCCTTTTCTTCTTTGAATAATTCTGATTTTGAAACCATTTATTGTTGAAACTGGTAGTATACGTGGGAATCTTCAACTATTTGCTGTTTTATATACATATTTCATATTAAATTTTTTCTTGACCATGAAACTTCAGTATGTTGAGTTGACTTGGTATGATGCAAATATATTTCATAAACTTTATAAAATTGTGATATTTTTTATTTTCCAATTTCGTTGCATGACTTCCAGGAACAAAATTAATATCAATTAATTTCTGGATAATCAAGAGACAAATTTTCAATAAAAATCAGATATTTCCGTTTTGAAAGTTAGTGATTATGGAAAAAATATTCGACAAGTGAAAATGAATTTACACATAGACAAATATGAACAACAATTTCTTGATCTTTGTTGAATGTTTCAAAATAATTTTGAAACATGTTGAACATTGGAAAATAGTTTTAGAATGAAATCTCTTATTTGATAATAATTCAAATGTTATGTACAAAATGTCAAGATGGATTTTAATTACAAATTATTAAGTTGAAATGGGAAACATTCTCAATTGGATATTGTTAAAAAGATTTTATGAACATCCTGTTCATATTTTCAACAAATCAAATTATTCAGATTTCTGAATGGTGTTATGATTGGCTCGGAATTATTTTCTCCAGAATTCAAATTTCCTCAGGAAAATTATATTCCAACGTTTGTTGTCGGTAGTTTCATCTCTGTTGGCGTGCAGTGTTTATAACCATGGAGCCGGTAGGTGCATTTTCAGCATTTCCATAGGTCCTGAGAGTTTCATTATTCTACTTCCATAATTAGGAAGTTACGGGGGTGCTTCAATGAATAGTGAGACATTCGGATTTTTCAAGCCTGCATTTTTTTCAGGAAAAAGGTGTATTCGTAGAGAGTTGGGAGTTCTGATCACGAATATGAAAGAATGTTGAAACTATTTTTTCCCCTTATATGATTTACCGTAAAAATGGGTAGTACATCGCGACTGGCGGGCAGTGTGTATTACTTATGCCAACGACATCAAGTCAGTAGGTGTATTTTCAGTATTTTCATCAGTCCTGAGAGTTTCATCATTCTACCTCGACAATTGCGGAAGTTTTACGGGGTGCTTCCATGAAAAGTGTGACAAATTCGGATTTTTCTCGAAAAAAGTAGTGAGTTAGGGGTCCTGATAACGAATTGAAGGAATTTTGTCCTCTTATATGATTTACCTTAAAAATGGGTAGTTTATATCACTTATGCCAACGCCATCAAGTCAGTATGTGTATATTCAGCATTTTCATCAGTCCTGAGAGTTTCATAATTCTATCTCAATAATTACGGAAGTTACGGAGAGATGCTTCCATGAAAAGTGAGACAAATTCGGATTTTTTAGGACTGAATTTTTTTTTAGAAAAAAGGTGTATTAGTAATGAATTGGTGGTCCTGATAAAGAATCTGAAGAAATTTTGAGCCAATTTTTCCCCCTAATATGATTTACCGTAAAAATGGGTACCTCCATCGCGTTTGACGGGCAGTGTATATTACTTAGGCCAACAGCATCAAGTCAGTAGGTGAACTTTCAGCATTTCCATCAGTTCTAATAGTTTCATCATTATACCGCTATAATTACGGAAGTTACGGGGGTGCTTCCAATGAAATTCGGATTTTTCAGGACTGACATTTTTTTCAGTGAGTTGGAGGTTCTGATCACGAATCTGAATGAATTTTGAGCCTATTTTGCCCCCAATATGATTTACCGTAAAAATGGGTAGTTCCATCGCTACTGGCGGGCAGTGTATATCACTTATGCCAACTCCATCAAGTCAGTAGGTGTATTTTCAGCATTTTCATCAGTCCTGAGAGTTTCATCATTTTACCTCGATAATTACGGGGGTGCTTTCATGAAAACTAGGGGTTTAGTGGGCTTTGGATTCTTAGTAAAAATAAAGACGTTTCGTCCTCAGCTGGGGACTTTTTCAATTTATTCTAGGCAGCATAAATGGGGAAGTGAAGTGTTGTGGTTCACGCATTATGTGAATCGTTGTTTGTTTTTCATTTTACATTTTTATTATTGGAAATGTTGAAATACATGGTTTTGATATTTTGTCGTTCTCGTGATCGATCCGTTTTTTTATGCAAACCTGTTGCTTTCTTTGTGAGAGGTATGATCTGACCCAAGCTAAAGCTGGTCCTCTTATTCCATATGATTCTATTTTGTCTAATAGTAGTGGGTGGTTGACGACATGGAATGCCTTTTTAAAATAAAACAATATTAAATTTTTTGTCAAAATTGTTGAGTAGATGTTCGTTTAAGGAGCGATTTTTTGTAAAACCAAATTGTCTATTTGTTAATAGCTAGTATTCATTTAGAAAGTTCAGCACTCTCATTTGGAAAGTTTTTTCAAATATTTTGGAGAAAACCGATAATAAGGCAATTGGCCTGTAATTAGGCTGTCAGATTGACTGCCTTTTTTATGTACTGGAATAACTAAAGCTGCTGTGGAAAAATTCCTAGCTTGAAAGAAATGTTGACAAGTGATGTCAACACCTCTACTAATTCATTAGATACATGTTTTATCATTCGACATGGTACTTCGTCTATGTCATGTTAAGTTTTCAAGACTACTAATAAAAAAGTTATTGAACTCAGTGGCAATTTCTGAATTTTCACTTAATGTTTTATTGTTTTCAGTTATGGAGTAAGAAGATTTCAAGCCCTTGTTTTGTTTTATATTTATTGTTGATTTTATAACATTCCAAGTAGCACTGGATTTATTCGTGGCATTGGTAATCTTGTGTGAGTGAAACTCTTTTTTTGCAAGAAGTAATTTTTTCTCATGAGATTTTTTAAGGGTTTTATATTTATCCCTAATATCCCTATCATTAGGATAGATATTTATCAGATGGTGTATTTCCCTTAATAAGGCACCTTCTTCTATAAGAGAAGTTGTAATCCACTGTGGGTTTGTTCTTTTTAGAATTGATTGTTTTGATGGGAAAAGGCATCATTAAATAAGAGAGCATACCTTTTTTTGAAAAATATATCAGAAGCTATTTCATATTCTTGTATATTGTACTAATCATGCCAAGCTTCCAGGAATAGAGAGAGTTTAAAATTCTCGATGTTTTCTAATGAAAAGTATCTTTTCCTGATTGATAGATTCATTTGACTTTCTGTTTGATGTCTCAAACATGTCATTAACTGAGCACTATGGTCCGATAATGGCGTTATTACAGTTTTTTGCTCAATTGTTCATTCCTGATGTCGGTGAATATATTATCTATATGGTTAATTATATCTCTACTTCATATTGAGAGGCTTTGCACTATTCATCAGATGCTATCCAACGTGAGCCTTTTAGCAGGAAAGCAATTGTTTTTTTACAAGCTTTTATTTAGTTTCACCTGTCCCGAAGTTTGTCATCAAATCTTGCAAGTTAAATTTGACCCACTTCTAGTTATTCGATTAACGTGAAATAAAATCAGAATGGCGGCTTCAAGATGTCCGACGATTTCTGTGATTATGGTCCGATTCTATTCAAAATTGGCATGTGGGGGTTTTTCGGGATCGGAGAGTCACAACTTTGTCGTGCATGTGTGTATCACATTTTCTAGAAGAAAAATCGATTCCCCTATCATTTTTACGCTGAAAAGGTATCATTTTGAAAAGTCGCTGCAAGCAGCCGTTTTCGAGATATTTTGATTTGAATTAATCGATGCATGTGTTTGTCAAAAAGTGAAACAATTTTGAAAACTTTTTTTTAATTCAATATAGAAACACTTCAAACGCTAGTTATAACACTAGATATAAATCTAAATCAACATCACAATAAATAAATGTTCGTTATGTCCACCTCCTGCCTGTATGCACACATCCAATCTTCTTATTGATTCGCGCACTCTTTGGAAAATTCCTAGAGTATTTTGAATCGTTCTACAAGAGTTAATTATTCGATTACTCAATTCTTCTCCATTTTGGATAGGTGTCTGGTAAATTCAGAATTTTAGATGTCCCCACAGGAAAAAATCCAAACTGTTGAGGTCTGGTGACCTAGGGACCTATCCAACGGAAGAAAATGACGATATCTCTCTCCGTTTAATCTTCCCGAAATGAAGAATGGACCTACAAAATAATTTCCAAGGATTCCTTCCCACACGTTGAGAGAGAACTGTTCTTGAAAATGTGATCCTTGAATCGCATGGGGATTTTCCTCTGACCACGAATAATTGTTGTGCAAATTGCGTATAGCGTTGCGTTGCTTCGTCGGTAAACAGGATTTGATTTTCAAATGAAGGATTTTGAATAAGGCATTGGAGAAACAAACGACAGAAGTTGATACGTAACGTAAAGTCACGAGGGAGTAGTGCCTAAACTTTTTGAATGTGGTAGGGAAATGACAAACTATCAATTAAAATTTTCCATACCAAAATTCACAAATTCAAGATGGCGGCTCCAAGATGGCGAACGAGTTTTGTAATTATGGTCCGATTCAATTCAAAATTGTGGGTGTTAGGGGTTTTTGGGGTCGGAGGTTATGAATTTAGTTGAAGATTATTCATTTTTTGTCAAAATTCATAAATTGAAGATGGCAGCTCCAGGATGACGGACGAGTTAATCTTTAGATGGTCTCCTCGTTGAAGAACTAGATAGCTCAGAACTTACAGGAAAAAGGCCTCATAAAAACGACTCTAACAAAAATGCATAAATTAAGGCGTACTTACTAAAAAGCACAAAATAAAATAATTGCTTTGGATGTGTGACGTAGGTTATTCCGTGAGTTATAGATTCAAAAGCTTATCGCATCTGTATTCGAAATGAAAACTTTGCGCGACAAGCTCTTGAATCTATAACTCACGGAATAACCTACGTCACACATCCAAAGCAATTATTTTGTACTTTTTAGGGTATTTGAATAAAAGCTTGTTTTTAAAAAGGTTTTTTTTATTAATTATTTTATTTATTGTTGAAGAGAGCAATTCATCACCCTGTATTGTTATCTCTTGTTATTTTATTTATATAAATGTCATGTTTGAATGTTATTTTACTTGTCAGTAATATATAGTGATTGTCTACTTTTTCTTCTGGAAATATCGATATTATTCACTGCAATTCTGCTAATTCCATCAGGTTATGGGCCCAGTGAACCCATCGCAATAGAGAATTTATCAGCCGAATTAAAGTTGTTGAAATGTCTGACGAGGAAGTGAAGTATAGAATCCCCCTGTTCGAAGGAACTAACTTCAATAACTGGAAGTTCCGTATGGAAACGCTGTTGGAAGAGATGGATCTCTTGAGTCTAGTGCATGAGCTCTATACGAGCATGGTTATTGTGAATAGTGCAGATAAGCCAGAAGATAGAACAGAGAAAGAAAATAAACTCACAAATCTACAGAAGAAAGATAAAAAATGTAATTCAAAGGATAGCTGATAGCCATCTGGAATACATCAAAGACAAGGAAACTGCTCATGACATATGGAAAGTTCTTTTGGACACATTCGAAAGAAAAGCCAGCTTTTATTAAGGAAATCCCTTCTAACAATGAAATATCGCACATCTGAAGGAAATTTGTCAGATCACTTTTTGAAATTTGAATTCGTGAACTGAGATCAAGTGGAGCAACTCTTGAAGAGACAGATATTGTGTGCCATTTGTTACTCACCATGCCTGCAGATTACGAAGTGGTAGTTACTGCCCTGGAAACATTATCATCTGAAAATTTGAGCTTAAATTTCTTCAAAAATCGACTATTAGATGAAGATCGAAGAGAAAGGGAACAACGAGAAAATACAAATATTATTTTCAGTCTTCGGCAGCCTTTACCGCACCAGTCAGCCGAAATATGAATCCCAGTTCTTCGAAATAATTCGAAAAAGGAAAGATTTTTCCATTCAGATGTTATCAATGTGGGCACAGTAGTCATAAACGAAGCGAGTGCAGGAATCGGAAATTTAACCAACATAATGTTCATCGGAAATCTACTTCAAAATCAGCACATATTGCAGCAGAGGGTTCAAATGAAGAAGAGGACAACTTCTGTTTTCCTGCAACTACCAGTGACAAATTTTGAGTTGGTATTTGAACTCAGGCATCAGAACACATGGTCAATAAAGAAACATTTTTGAACAATATAAAAGAACTGGACGAACCTATGAGAATGTATTCAGTACCAAAAGCAAGTACAAATCTTGACGAATTGACTAATAATGATAATTCCATAGTTCATCATATTGTATGCATTGAATTTAATATTTTCCGAAATTTAATGACAATTTCATTTCAAATTCTCCGTCTGTCAAAATGCAGTTAACCTCAAATTCAAATGGTACAAAATACGAAAAACAACACGACAGTGCTTTCTTTGTGCATTGTTCGGGGGCTTCTAGTTCTAACTTTGCTATTGGTGAAGTTTGACAGATGTCTCTTTTCAACCAATAGCAAAGCTAGAATTATAGCCCGCGAACAGTTCGCCTGAAAAAGAGAGCTGAGGAAATAAATATACCTTGTTACTGAATTGAAACTAAAACGAAATTGGCGCCATCTGACACGCTAGTAATCTCTATTATCAAGTAGGCCAAGTGTCGCCAAGTCGATCCCAAACTTCTACAGGTATAAGTGCAAGCACCAGGGTTTTTATACATCTTAGTTGAAGGAAAACAAATCAGTCAACCGCACAACTGTGAAAGAACTCGCGCAAAAAGGCCCTTGCAGCTAGTTCTTAGCGATCTTTTTGGTCCAGTATCTCCAGTGTCTTATGATGGAAAGAAATATGTTCTCACGTTCATCGATGACTACACACATTTCACTGCAGCTTATACCTTAAAATGCAAATCCGAAGTATTTCAATATTTTAAAATTTATGAAAAAATGGCAACAGCTCATTTCAACCTGGAGCTGAGTCGATTCAGATGTGACAATGGAAGAGAATACATATCCAATGAGATGAAGGAATATTTTGAAGAACGTGGAATACAGTATGAATTTACAATCAAATACACACCGCAGCAGAATGGAGTCGCAGAACGTATGAACCGCACAATCATGGAAAAGAGTAGATGCATGTTGCTGAATTTTAAGTTGAACAAAACATTTTGGAGCGAAGCTGTTATGACATCCGTTTATTTAATCAACCGAAGTCCAACCAATGCCTTGGTAAACAACGTACCTGCTGAAATGTGGTTTGAAGAAACACCCAACTTGAGAAAGCTGAGAGTTTTTGGATGTGTTTCATATCTTCGCATTCCAAAAGAACTCAATAGTGGAAAATTTAACACTAGATCTAAAAAATGTTTCCTGGTCAGTTACTGCCCCAATGGATATCGTTTGTGGTGCCCGGAAGATAATAAAATCATTTTTGGAAAAGAGGTAATTTTCGATGAAGAGAAGTTTGTTTTCGAAAATTCAGATTTTTATGATAATGGAACTATTGATGAAAGTGAATCGTTCAAGGAAAATGAAAATGGCGGATCAAGTAATGAAAACGTCCAGGAAAATGAACGAGAAGAAAGAACACCTCGACGAAGTTCCCGATTATCAACGGAACCAAAATATCTTGCAGACCCTTTCATAGATGATGTGCCAGAAGACTTCGATGATATTCAGAACGAAGACGACGGGAAACAGTGGTATGAAGCTGTACAAGATGAAATTGAATCTTTGAAGGAAAATCATACATGGATTCTCACACATCTGCCTGAAGGGAGGGAAGATTGGGTATTCAAAGTCAAGCATGATGGAGAAGGCAACGTGGAAAGATACAAGGCAAGATTGGTGGTAAAAGGGTGTGCCCAAAAACAAGGATTCGATTATACTGATACTTATGCTCCAGTGGCTAGACTAACAACTCTGAGAACCCTACTGTCAGTGATCTCTTTGCTTTACAAATGGACGTAAAAAATGAATTTCTTCATGAAAGTATTGAAGAAGAGATTTATGAAACAACCCCAATGATTCATTGAAAAAGGAACTAATATTGTATGTAAACTTAACAAGTCTATTTATGATCTCAAACAAGCACCAAGAGCTTGGAACCAGCGATTCGATAGTTATGTGAAGATGAGGTCAGGTTGAGGTGTCTTCAGTGCTGATTTCGTCATGCTGAATCAAGGGGGAGTGTTGAAGAGAGCAATTCATCACCCTGTATTGTTATCTCTTGTTATTTTATTCATATAAATGTCATGTTCGCATGTTATTTTACTTGTCAGTAATATATATAGTTATTGTACTTTTTCTTCTGGAAATATCGATATTATTCACTGCAATTCTGCTAATTCTATCATTTATTGATGATAGCTCACTTTTATTAACCTATAGTATAGTTCAGCCCACAGTGAATTCTCCTGATCAGAACTTCTTCCAGCATATGTAGAAACTCACTGAGCTGAGCATTACACATAGCAAGGCTATGAAATGGTTGAACTGTTTTCTTGGGTTTCTCTAGGTGTATTGATGATTTCACGACAATCACATTTGCCATCCTCAGGTAGGAAGATATCAGTCGAGTTCGAATCAACGAGGCATCGCTTGAGGATGGTAAATGATATCTTACCAAAACTTCATAAAATCGGACCTTTTGAGGACTTTTTTAGAACTTCGTAGAACTTTGCGGATGTGATGCCTGTCTTCAAAAAATACAATTTTATGACATTTCGGCATGGAAAATCTCATTTGTCATGCTCATGTGGCATCTGGTGTTTCGCGACGTACCTACCTACTTTCCAATTCATAGTGTATGTTCACAACTCGCCCCCTCTGAGGCTAGACGTGTTATCGCAGTATGTTGGTAGTCCATGTCGTGTTCCCTTTTGTTTAGACTATTAGCTTTTCAATTTCGTAGGGTTTTCTGGTTGTAATTAATTCATGTGTGTGTGTACATGATGGAATGAAATTTGTTCTTTATGAATGGGTTGAGTGCATTGTGAATATTGATTCTCCTATTTGTATGGCCAATATACGTCTTCTCACAGTCTCCATATATGGTATTTGGTAAATTCCTTGGCAGCCTAGTGGTACATAATCCTTGGGATTTCGAAATGTGGATTTTTCCAGTCGGCGGAGAATTCTGCTAATCCTACTCATCTATGGTGATAACCAATTGATTGTTTTTGAATCTTTTGTTGTTTCTGTCTGATTTTGGATGATGTTTTTATAAAGCTAATGAGGAGTATTTGTAATCGTATCCTCTTATGATTTGAAACTAGACATAAAGTAACGCCATTTTTGGAGGAAAAGTTCGAAATGCAAAACTAAGAAAATCGATAGATTTTTCTCAGTTGATAGTGTCATTTCGCCCGAAAAGACTAATAGAAGTTAATAACTTCTCTCTCAGTTTTTTTTAACAGATTTTATTTTTATTCATATCACTTTTTAAGTTATAGAGGCTGAGGATGAAAGATAAAATAATTTAATGAGAATAGACAGTGAGTTTCTTTTTATATAACGAAGGTTATCAGAACCTATTTGAAAAACATCACTCTTAGAACGATAATTCAAGGTGGATGTCATTAGGCTATGTTGAATTTTGAAAAAGTGTATAGATTCCAAGTGAAAATAATCAAGGTTCAACCAACCTTTCCTTGCATAGTGTCCATTACGTTGAGGGATCCATTCACGTAAGAATCAGTTTGATTCTGCAGTTTATTCAATGTGTCTGTGCTGGCCGTCATCTGTTGATACATTATTCCTATCTGTCGCCAAACCTGTTCAATATCTTCCTCTATTTTCGATGTTGCATTAGCCAAAGCACCAGTTTCTTCATCTAACATTGATATTTCGAAATTATCCAATCTGAAATAATTTATAAAATATGATGAATACCTGCGGACTAATCGACAAAAACTTTTTTAGGATTTGCATCTTTTCGGCTAGAAATATTTTTTACACTTATTTCCTTTGACACATATATATTGATTTTTCAAATGAAAATTTATTGGAAAAAAGTTCTATAAGATTTGTAAATAGATGATAGAGGCTAATAGAGCACACGACTTTTATACCTTTTGGTTAATTCTGGAATTAAAGGCAGGAATAAACTTGGGTTGAAAATTTGTTCCTGCGATTATAACTAACTAAGTGACAATTCAGAATATCATGGAAATACTAGTACAGTGCTCTGCATAAACTTGGCAACAAATGAAAAAAATTGTTGAATCATTACTTTAAGAAACATGTACCTTTCATTAACTCCTCGCATGATTTCATTGGTATTTTCTTTCATATGTTTTGATACTTCTGATATAATTTGATGAACACCATATTCAACTCGTCGTTTTGTATCCAAAACATTGTCTGCAGTTTGGATCATGACTTGATCCACTTTTCCCAAAGCTTGCATTTGATCTTTCAATTTTCCATAATTTTCCGCAAAACTTTCAGCCAAGTTTGCAGCAATATCGGATAACACATTAATATTCCTGATTGTTTCTTCATGACTTCCATTCAAATTACTATTAATGTCATCGCGGATTTTTATTAGCATTTTATCTGTAAAGTTTGGTTGAACTTTTGTGTCATGTTTGATATCTTCTAGTTTATTCAGAGTGGCATTTTGAAGAACACTCAAATCGTGCTTCCGCGGTAGATCATTTAGCTCTTCTCTAAGAGTTTTGACATCTAAGAGTATATCTTTCATATGTGTCTTCTGAGAGTCCAAGGCTGTAAACAATTGAAAATATGAATTCGTAATCTATTTCCGATGATGTTAGCTCAACTTCAATTCCTTTCATTTTAATGTGAATTTAAATGTAATAATAATATTACTTTCCCAAGTTTGAAATTGGAAGTAACCAAAATGTAAAAAAAAACAATAAAAGTAATAAAAATAATGATGAAATCATAAAAATCATTTTATATATTTCAAGAACTCAGTTATTTGTTATTCGTCCATCATCAGTCTGCATCTTGAAAATGGCACAATTTATGTAAAAACATAAGGCTGGGAAGTAGATATTATTTATTCACATTGTCATTTGAACAAAAAGTATACATCTAAATATATAAAAGAATAACTGACTGACTGAGGTATCAACGCCCATCCCAAACTCCTGGGGCTAGGACCGTGAAAATTTGCATGTGGGTTTCTTTGACACTGTAGGTGAGCATTAAGGAAGGATTTTTGGAAATTTATCTCTTAAAGTGGTGAAAAAGGGGATGAAAGTTTGGATGAAAATCCGTCCTTTTTAAATCATTGAATCTGACAAACTCAAATTAATGTTCGGAGCTTGAAGGAATCACATAAATAAAACCAGGAAAAATACAAATTCTATGCGGACGAAGTAGCGGGCACCAGCTAGTACTTTATAATCACAAGTAACCATAACTCAATTCTACAAAACGACAAAAAAATATCAATATATTTTTGCAATTCTTTTGATGTATTAATTACAGAAAATTAATAATATCAAAAGATGGTGAACGTTTCATTCTTATTGTATACCGGAAAAAGATTTTGTTTTCATTTCTGAAAATTACAATCTGGCTGGGCAATTCCTTTTCAAATTACTTTCAACAAAAAGTGAAGAAAAATACCTCTTTGAGTAATAAAAAATAGTCCTAATGATTATATGAAGTAACACCAAGTGACAATAATGAGAGTTGGCGTTTTTCATACCGCCGCACGCCTGTCATGGAATATTCCTCAGGAAGAATGAATAATCCCATGATCATTCCAATAGCGCATAGAATACTTATAGAATATCCAATAGCGGATATAATATTCTAGGATGATTTCAGTCTCCTTCTAGGAATTATTTGCATTATTTTTTGGGTTATATCTAATATTTTTGGAATGCTTATTCCGATATACCCACAAGGAATTAATCTAATAATTATTCACCCAAGTTAAAATAATAGTAAGTATTTGATACTGTCTCCGCTTGATAGGAAGACACTTTGATCTTACCCTGAAGGCCGATAAGCGATAACTGTATTGTAACGTAAATAAACTTAACTTGGTTTTACTAATTTATTTAACACTTAAATATACAACTTAATTTATATTACTAACTACGCCACTGTATAGCTCGATCGTATGGGCTCGTTCAGACTATCCGACTCCACTTGAGGGTTGCCTATTTATCTCCGATACAGCATTCTCGATGTTTCGAATTCTGGCAGTTGGCGACCGGCATGTTCCAATTGTTTCCAATATTGACCGTTGTTTTCCGCGGCAGAGCGACTGGATGGTTCTCGAATATCTCCGGGGATGATCTCATCGTTGTCGATGGCAACGCCTGAGGCGACAGGTCCGGCCTAGGTTCGTTACAGTATTATAAAAGGACTGGACCTAATTATCAAAAACTCAACAAAATACATTTGAATTACAAGTCGACAATTAGGTGAAAAACATAAACCTGGGAGTTCATCATCCAGCAATAATTCACCAAGATTCATGTGTGAATATTATTATAGGAATTTAAGTACAATTGAAGAGGTAAAAGTGAAGACTACTTTGGAAGCCAAGGCAATTGAGATTCATGGACAAAGAGTTGCTTGGAAGTAAATTGGGTTGAGTTAGAGTTTCACTGGCAAACGAAATAGAACGTTTTCCCTATCTATTTTTTTTCTTAAAAAAAATATATATATATATATATATATATATATATATATATATATATACAGGGTGAGTCAGAATAAGACCGACAAACTCCGACTACAGATTCCTCACCTCATTTTAAGGTGAAAAGTTGATGTCAAAGATATGTCCTAAAATGCATTCCCTCTGAGATACAGGGTGTCGAAAGTACGAAAAAAATTTAGATTTAATTTGTCTTCTCCAAAATTCCTGAAGGAAAAATTTGAAACTTGGTACACTAATCAAGGTTTATCAACGTTCCAATTTAAAGTTATATTTTTTTATTTTCGTAAACCATTGGCGTGGTTACGATGGTATGTGGTCATATGTTCCTTCATATTTTCTTGGGACAAGTGAATGGACAAATGAGCGTGTGACATCAGTTCGGCTCATCGTGGATTCACTGATATGTTACCATACTTTCTTGCATATAATTGTTTTGGCAGGTCAACTGACAAACAAACCCAACCTCAGATTCATAATACTCCACTTAGATAAGAGTTAAGGTCTGAAATAATGTTTTCGAAAAACTGAAGATAAGTACTCTTAATTTGTTAAAGTTTATGTTGGAGTATCATTATCAAAGCCATTTCTGATTGAATTATCTAGGAAAATATTATCCAATCAACATGTTTTTGATGAAGAAAAACAATTATTGTGTATTAATATCTACTCAAATGATAGAAACGGTTTAGTGGGTACACTACATAGAAACAAACAAGGCATTGAAGCAAATGTTCAAATGGACCACCATTTTGTTCAATACACAATTGGCATCACCGTATCATCGACTGTCGCATGCTTTGAAATATTCCTGGTGTATATCCTGCATAAACGTACCTACATGCTGCTAAAATTCTTGCCCTTAAATCTTCCACAGATTCTACAGGTGTTCCATACACTAGGGATTTGAGGTATCCCCACAAAAAAAGTCTAGTGAAGTTAAATCCTGAGAACGTGCAGGCCAATGTATGGGACCACGTCTACTTATCCACCGGTAATAGAATGTTTGATCAAGAAATTTACGAACGATTCGTTGGAAATGGGCCGATGCTCCGTCATATTGATACCACATTCTTCGACGAACTAATAGAGGTACGTCTTCAAGTAGCCCAGGTAAAACATGTTCAAGAAACACTCGGTAGTTCTTTCCATTCGAACGGGGAGGAAAAAGATATGGTCCAACGATACGATTTTCGATAATTCCTACCCAAATATTCACTGAAAACTTTTGTTGGTAGCCTTTTCGAAACATTCCATGTGGATTTTGTTCATCCCATGAATGCCTGTTCCTACAATTGAAATATCCATCTCTTGTGAAACATGCCTCATCCGTGAATAGAACATATCTAGGAAAGTCGTTTGCTCCTTCATATATCCTCAAAAACCATTCATATAAAAATCTACGAAGGCCATAATCACAAGCATCTAGAGCCATCACCTTCTGTAGGCGAAATGGATACAATAGTTGTTCACGTGCTACCCGACTTACTGTTGATTTTGACACTTGTAACCTATACAAAATAGCCCGAGTGCTGGTAGAAGGATCTGCTGCTAATCGTTCAAGAATTTGTTCTTCCGTAACATTATCTCTTTTTGTTCTATTCGCGCCACAATGGTGTTTACTGAATTTAAATGACTTCGTTTCGTTCAATCGTCGATGCACAGCTATAAAAGTTGTGAAATGTGGATGATGTCTGTTTGGATATATATGTTGATATAATTCAGCAGCGGCTCTGGCATTTCCCCCTGTTTCACTATAAACGAAATGCATATCTGTATATTCTTCAAAGGAATAATCCAGTTTGAAACGATGTTCACTGACTGAAATGATGACAGATGATTCGACAATAATAAAAACTGTTTTGGGTTACTGTCAATTATGTCTAATGTAAGTATCGATATATCAGTGTGTTTCTTCCGGGATAAATGAAAAAAGGCTACGTTTCTTTTTAGTTCCAAATTTCGGTGTATGTTTTATGCGTTGATCAGTGGGGTACTGAACAGCCTACCACAAACTAGCATGAAAGGCTTGACTTTGCAACTAGTTATCACGAATCGAAAGAAATCAATTAGGTAGATATTAATACACAATAATTGTTTTTCTTCATCAAAAACATGTTGATTGGATAATATTTTGCCAGATAATTCAATCAGAAATGGCTTTGATAATGATACTCCAACATAAACTTCAACAAATTAAGAGTACTTATCTTCAGTTTTACGAAAAAATTATTTCAGACCTTAACTCTTATCTAAGTGGAGTATTATGAATTTCAGGTTGGGTTTGTTTGTCAGTTGATCTGTCAAAACAATCATATGAAAGAAAGTATGGTAACATATCAGTGAATCCACGACATCGATTCGATCAAATAATATGATGAATGAAAAAATTGAGTTATCGGTCTCATTCTGACTCACCCGTACTATGTTTCCGATTATCCCAACATCAAAAAATGTTCTGGAGGTTGACACATATTCCGATATATTGTAAGAAATTAGCATTATGCGATTATTGCACAAAGGAAATTATGTCTCTACTTCAGTTTTTCTCAATTATCTCAGAAACCTCCACTTTTAGGCACATGAAATGTTATGACTTTTAGGTTGAGTATCGCCACTGGTTTACGAAAATAAAAAAATATAACTTCAAATTAGCACGTTGATAAACCTTGATTAATGTACCAGGTTTCAATTTTTTTCCTTCAGGAATTTTGGAGAAAACAAATTAAATCTTAATTTTTTTCGTACTTTCGACACCTTGTATCTCAGAGGGGATGCATTTTAGGACATACCTTGATAGCAACTTTTCACCTCGAAATGAGGTGAGGAATCTGTAGTCGGAGTTTGTCGGTCTTATTCTGACTTACCCTGTGTATTCCTAGAAACTTTTCCACACCAAAGAATTACGCATATCCAGAAAAAAAACCTATACATTTTTCCCGAATCCAAAAACTTTTCTAAAAAACTTTTTTTTCCCTAAAAACCTTATTTGCACTATTACAAACAACAAAAAATGTTTTGTGTTTTATTTTAGTGTTGAAATAAAACAAAAAAATATTTTTTTGTAGACACGTCCAGGGATTGAACCTGGGCCCTTGGAGTTACAAAGCACACGTTCTAACCACTGATCTACTAGGACCTTTACTAAGAGCTTACAGCTCAGCCGATATTCTTTTTGTTGGTCAAATTTTTCTTATATTCCCAAATTTTCCAATTTTCGGGCAACATTCTTAATTTTTTATGGCTATTACGAACATTAAAAAAAACAAATCGGTCCAGCCGTTCTCACGTATTGCGCCTACAAAGACATTTTTATTATAAAGATTTGAAGTTACGGAAACTCATTGCACTTAGACGGCATTAATAAATATATGTTAGAGGGTCGACCGTACCTCATGTGGCAAGATAGAAATCGCCTGGTGCCGATTGTAGCATATCCAAAATTCTGGAGGGCCTTGCATGGTGTAGACGCACGTACTTTGCATTGAATACCCACCATGACACTTAAAGGGTTCTTAGCTAACTAGCTTAGATTGTCTTCGGGTTTCCGCATACAATTTACGCCATTTTACTCCTTAGTGCGAAAGCGTTCACGATTGAGTCTCTTGCTTTGATAACGATCCCATCGTTTATCTCATGTGGGATCAGTGCAACCACGCGGCGCGTTTATGTTTACTGTAATGGAGTGGTAGTTTTGCTAGGATTGAGGTTCCCTATTTTTCACGAAGCTATCAATGTCAAACCTCCTAGAGGTTTGGGGAGTGGGGATTTCGTGGGCCTCCTGGCTTTATGATGAAATCGGTTTAAGTACGACTTTTTGACCACCATGCCGTTAACATGATGCCTCGGCATATTCGGCCTTTTTCTTGGAAACGATATTTCCTGCCAAGAGTCAAATTCCGAGAGAGATTTGAACACCTGAGAAATTCATTGTGGGCTGGGTATTGTGAGTTTTCCTCAGGCCGATGAAGCTGATCAAAATGATTCCAGATCCATATAGAAAAAAAAATGTATATTAGAGGTGTGGAATGTGATTTGGAATTTTTTTATTGCTCTCATTTTGATTAGTTTAACCCCCAGGAACTCACAATGTAACCTAGGTGGAACTCTACTCTCTGAGCCATGGATGTTTCTGTCTTTTCATATGTTCTTGAAGGAAAGTGGATAAAATGATTATGTTATCAGGGTAGATCAGACACTGCTCGTTTTGGATAACTCAGAAAATGTAATTCACCCTTTGAAAAGTATCTGGACCATTTTTCACCCTCTAGTAGCACACAGAGGTCATAATTCGGGAGTAAAATTATCAGTGGCGCACATTCGGCTTGACAAATTCAGGAAAACCCAGAGAAAACCTGCTTCACCACATGTTTACTGAACATTAATTTAACATTATTCTGATGTCATCTATTTAACGATGAAGTAGATCGATTATTCGTAACAATTATACTGCTTTTTACCATGAATTTCTGAACAGACTAAATAATATTTCCAACCCATGTCTCCTAGGCTCCCTGGCTATGTCTCTGATTACCACCCATTAAACATGTTTATCTCTACTTTATTGAACTCTCGTTTGGTAGGTATTCTATAGATTATTTTTTTATGTTACGATCATAAACACATTTCCTCGCACAATCATACAAGGTACTCAACCGGTTTTGATTAATTTCTCACTTTTCATGCTAATTGATGACAGACGTCAAATTAAAAATATACGTTGTCAGACAATAAAAACAAAATACCTCAAATTATTCCCGCGGCAATTTTCTATAATAATGTTTTAATTGGCCAAAACGTACATGAATGATTTGAAATGAAAGTTTCCATTGGTTTCTAGAAATGTCAAAAAATAATCGGAAAAAAATAACGATAATTCATGGTGAAATATTTTCGTGATGCTATTAACGGTCTTCAATTATACAAGATGAGTTTCAATTCTCCGTTTTACTATTTGTCAACTAATGCAATTGAAATTTGATCCACTTCCACTTATTCAGTCAACTTAAAATATGACAGGTGTTCATAATTTGGGTGTCAATGCATTATGACATTATACATCATCAGAAAAACAAAACAAGAAGGCGGCTCCCAAATTAGAGGAAAAGTTTTCTGATTTATGGTTCAATTTTATTCGAAATTGGTTTATGGGGGTTTTGGGATCGGAGATCATGTTTTTTTTGTGAATATTCAGGAATTCAAGAAGGCGGTTCCAAAACGGTGAGCGCGTTTTGTGATCTATATGTTCCGATCCGAATCAAAATTGGTATGTAGGGATTTTTGGTGTCAGAGATCATAATTTATTTGTCAAGGAATCGAGATTGCGGTTCTGAGATAACGGACGAGTTTTGCGAATTATGGTCCATTCTATTCAATATTGGTATTGATCCAAAAAATAATGTTTACCTCGTTTTTAATAAGTTGCTTCCTTGTCTGTCCATCTGTCTGTTCGGGTAGAATCTTGTAAGTTAATTTTGACCCACTTCTTGTTGTCCGATTAACTTAAATTTGGCAGGTATTCATAATTCCGGTGACATTTTGTTAGAGAAAAAAACAAAATGGTGGCTCCAATATGGCGCACGAGTTTTGTGATTGTAGTCCATTTCTATCAAAATTGGTATGTGGGGGTTTTCGGGATCGGAGATTATGATTTTTTTGTCAAGATTAATATATTCAAGATGTGATTTTGGTCCGATTTGATTCAAGATTAGTATTTAGGAGTTTTCGGAATCGGAGAGTATGATTTTTTTATCAAAATTAAAAAATTCAAAATGTTGGATACATGATGGCGGACAACTTTGTGCTTATGTTCCGATTCTATTCAAAATTGGTTTATTGTGGTTTTCGGGGTCGGAGATTATGTTTTTTTTCTTCAAATTAATGAATTGAAGATGGTGGCCCCAAAATGGCGACGAGATAACTTGCAGAACGAGATTAAATGAATTTCAGATCAGAATTCAAGAACTCGTTATGATAGCTCTAAGACGGAGGAGTTTGAACACAAATAAATATAGTTCACGCCCAAAGTATGAAATAAATTGAGCATATTGCTTGTTTACAGAATTTCCAAAGACAATACGATTTTTGTTATCTGTTCGCATTATTATAAAGTACAATGTTATCCATTTTCAGGGTTTTTCTATTACCTGACTAACCATCTCAGTTCTTCAATTATTCAGATGAACAATATTGCACAAAATGTAATCTGAATGTTCCATTACCAGATATTTTTCAAGAAAAATGGTCCAAACATAACAGTATTAACATTTTTCAAATGTGTTCATGTGGTGATGTCATCAACCTGTATTCAATGGTAACATAGGTGATATCTCATTCGAAGGTTTTTCGATTGCTTAGTAACAAAATGAGTTTGCCAATATTTGCTAAGGGAGGGATTGACGAAAAAAAATCGATAAAATTATAAGTTCAGGAATCGGGATTCTCAAAAAAATAGTCTGAATTTTTCCAATTGTTTAACTTTTGATGTACCTTTCAAATTCCCCGTTCAGGTAATTATACCAGCCCTTCTCAATTACTGGTGAACTGATATAGTTGCTTAAGCTATCGATAGAACATTGTGGCTATGTCAAAAGTAACCCAATTTGAAATGTCAACCTGCCTGGAAGATTTTATTTAATCTTCATTCACTAAATAATTGATTCATCGATTCACTTTGACTACCCTTTTCTGATTCTATATTATTGAAAATATCGCTCCTTTACTTTGAAACGAATAAGATGCCTTCATTTTGACTTACCATGGCAACCACAAACATTTCTGGAATTTTTTTCGAGGCGAGCTGATATTCAATTGGAATTTTTTTGATAGTTGAGAAAGTAAATATATGTGATCTACACATTGCCATCTCATCTGTTTTCTTTACAACAACTAAATAATGTACTTGTCAATAATACGAGATTTCTAGGAATCAACAATTTTTTTTATTATTCCCTATATGTTTAATTTAACATAAAACACAAATTGCACATTAACAAATTATATTTGAAACGTAGGACCCAGTGGTGTCCAGTGTCCAGTTATTTCCTGTGATATCTATAAACTCAAGCCACATACTACTTTGCTTTTATCAGTGAACACTATATCACTAACTCGGAGGGTTTTTTTCTGTCGAGTCTTTTTGTAAGGTTTTGGTTATCTAGGAGCTGGGTCGCCTCCACGTTGGTGTGTTCATGTAAGTGAGATTCGTATTTAGTTGCGAATCTTCTTATTTCTTTAGCGACTTCTGTTATCCCATGATCATGTTGCAGGTCGCTGTTACGCACAAACCACGGAGCACTTACTATATCTCAAAGCACTTTGTTCTGGAAGGTTTGGATTCGCTTGACTGACTATCTGAGGCACAACCCCACAGCTCGATGCCATATACCCAGATTGGTTTTAAAACCTGGGTGTAGATAATAATAATTGCTTATTGACAATTGAGCCTTCCGTCCCAAGAGCCAATACATGTCTATATCGAAGCTCTAACTCAGTTGTTTTCTTTTTGACGTGCTCTTACAATTTAAGTTTGAAATTCAAGGTCATACCATATATTTTGCGTTATTTTCGAAAGGAACGATGTTGCCATTTATTCTTATTGGTATGAATTCTGAATTTTTGTGTGTAAAATAGATCTGCGTTCATTTAGCTCAATCTTTCAGATTTTCATCCAGTCACAAAGGTTATTGCTTGCTTGTTGAATCTTACTGGTAGATTCTGAAAAGTTTGAATCAACCGCCAGCACTGCGGAGTCGTCTGCAAAAGTAGCAATTATTACATTTTCAACTTCTGGTAAATCACTCGTATTTAACAAGTATGAGATAGACTCCAAGACGCTGGCTTGAGGTACGCCTGTTCTTATTTCTTTTGGGTCTGAGTATCTGAAATAAATGATTTCAGCAAGTCTATATACTGCTTTAGGGATACTTCATTTTGTTTTTAAATTAGACTATCATGCCAGACTTGAACGCCTGCGCTACTTCAAGAAAAATGGTTGAGCATATATTATGTCTTCATCCTTCAAAGCCTTCATTATGCTATTTGTGATGCGGTGTACTTGATCAATAGTCGAGTGTCGACGAAATTGATGACTGGGAAATAATTATTCTCTTTCCATAATAGCCTTTAGTATTTAGAAAAGTTTCGAGATTATGGGTAGCAGTGAGATTAGTCTTTACGACGTGACATCGTTAGGCGGCTTAGCAGGTTTTGGCAACATTACAACTTCTGACACCTTCCAACTACTTGGAACGTGTTTCAGTCTAAATGCGGAGTCAATAAGATATGTGAACATAACTATTCCTTTTTTGGGGTTGTTAGTTCAACACTTCCCTGTAATGAGATCAAAACCATCAGGAGCTTTTCTTGGATTCAGGTTGGTCTCTATTTCCTTGGCAACTTATCTGATAGAAACTATTGGAATTTCTTCTTCTTTTTATTTTTTATTGGTTTATAGGTTGCCCTGTTAGGATTTGTTATTGAATCTCGTTTGGTTTGAAAGTTTCTTCAAGGTGTATGACGAAAGTCTCGGCATTTTGTTTTTCATCTCTAGCACATATGTTATATCGCTTTTTCTAATGGGAGGTATTTGTATGATAAGTGTTCCTATCTCACTAGTCGCTTTTTATAGGGAATAGTCAGTCTTTTCATGTGTTGTTAAATCGTTGAGGTAGTGATTACATGACTCTTCCTTTAACTATTTTATTTCCATTCTGGGCTGAGTTTTGAGGTTTGAAATTGTTTTATCAGCTGGGTCTCTTGATTGTTGCCATTTGGTTTTTCTTTTGTCTTTTGAGCCACCATCACAAATTCATTAATTTTGATAAAAAATCATGATTTCTGACCCCAAAAACCCCACATACTATTTGAATGGAATGGGGGCATCTTGCAGCTGATTTCTTAAATTAATGAATTTTGAAAAAAATATTATATGGTCTCCAACCCAAATAACCCACTCACACCAATTTTGAATAGAATCGGACCATAATCACAAAACTTGTCCGGCATCTTAATTTTTAGAATTTTGACAGAAAATTCTTGATCTCCGACCTCAACAGCCACTATGTACTCATTTTAAATGGAATCGAACCATAATCACAAAACTGGTCTGCCATTTTGATTTTTTTTCTAAAAAAAATTTTATAATGTATTGTCTCCGGAATTATACATATCTGCCAAATTTCGAATGAATCGGACCAAAATGGATCAAAATTCTCTTTATTTAATCCGAACGTACCGAGAAATAAACAAGGCAATTTAAGTAAAAGCTTGTAAAAATATGCTGAAATTCCTAAGATGCACACTTCTGTGTGATGTATATATATATATATATATATATATATATATATATATATATATATATATATATATATATATATATATATATATATATATATATATATATATATATATATATATATATATATACAGTGCTTCTCAAAAGTCCCCCCCCCCTCTTATTTTTGGAACGATTATACATAAACAAGTGAAATTTGGAAACTGAATAATAAAGGTTGTAAGCTTCCCTACTAGTGATAATAGACGACGAAATCGTCAAAGATGACGTCACAAGGCCATTGTGACCAATAATTTCAAATGGAACCCTATGGCGAGCGACACCTCTTTCAAAAGGTATCGAAAAAACCTATTCAATGATACTAATTTTATTTGTGTTTATGGCAGTTTTGGCAACTCGCTTTTAAAAAACGCAAAGCTGTGATGAATTAAATCAGTTAATACTAAAATTCCAAATTGAAACTCCGCCTCTGGATAGTTGTCAAATAAGCTGACGTTTTTGTTAATCTCCCTAATACGACGTTTTTGTAATTGTCCAAGTTTTTGTACATTTAATAATTTGTGTATTGTTGATCGAACGTTCAACTGTTTCAGCAGCTTTTGGTACTTTTAATATTTTTGTACATTTTAATAATTTGTTAAACTGTTGTGAGCCGAACGTTCAAGTGCTTCAAGAAGCGAAATGGTACGTGCTTTAGGTGATGAAGAAGCAGCGATCCTAATTCTTGGTGAAACTGGACAAAATAGTCATGCAGCAGAACGCATTTTTAATGAGAGGTTTCCCGATCGCCCCGTTTCGATGACTTATTTCAGGGAGCTTCTTCGTAAGTTTGAAACAACGGGTAGTATCAATGATGCGAAACGATCTGGCAGACCACAAATTTCTGATGAGAAAATTGAACTGGCAGAAGTA